>PJEM01004576.1:139970-150635 GCA_004023845.1 Helogale parvula | reverse complement strand
CAGTGGCTGTACCGTTCCTATGAACTATGAGTGAGAGTCGTGTTGCGCCACATCCTCGCCAGCGTTTGGTGGCGTCCGTGTCTTGGATCTGGCCATTCTAATAGGTGTGTAGTGGTCTCTCCTTGTTGTTTTAATTTGCGTTTCCCTGAGAACATGTGATGTGGAATATCTTTCCATATGCTTATTTGTCACTGGTGTATCTTTTTGGGCGAGGTGTCTGTTCAGATCATTTGCTTAGTTTTTAAGTGGGTTGTTCATGTTTTTTGGTTTTGTTTTTGTTTGAGTTCTTTGTATGTTTTCGGTAACAGTCCTTTATCAGATGTGATAGCTCTCTGTTTTGCATTCTGACTTCAGTAAGGAGGAGACATCTTTCACGTCCGGGTCCAGAAGGGCAACCCCTCAAAGGAAGTAATTTAATACAAATGAGAGTGGCCCCTGAACTCCATCAAGTCCCACAGCTCCTGAAAGTCCTTGCGTATTCATTCCGGAAGCAGCGCATTTCCACGCGCACTGGCGGGGACTGGCTGATGTCCTGAAGCAGCCCATCTCTGAGCTGTGATTCCTTCAGCTTTTCCGCCCTGGGCCTCTCCTACTCAGTGTCCCTGTAATAGCAGCCTTCCTGGTTAACATTAATATCATTTATTTTCTTTTAATTTCGACCTATAACTCAACAAGAATTGGAAGGAAAGGAGACTTGAGGCTGCCTCTCTTTTAAAACAAATGATATCTTATTCCCAGCAAGGTGCAAGTCAAATGGGAGGCATTTTTCAAAAGAGAAAAAGCAATTCTGTCCTCGTGGGGACTTTCAGGAGAAAAAAATCTATGAGTTAATATTGTTCCTCTGAAATGAAACGGGGAGGAACGAAGCAAGGTAGAGAGTGAGGAAATTAGACACTTCTGGAGGAAGTCTTCTGTGTGATTTCACTAGTCTGGTTGAAGCGAAGTACCAGAATTTTGGTCATTCACCTATTCAAATGTAAGTACCAAAGCAAAATACTAGGTCAACTGTGTTCGAGGTTTATCTTTTTTTCCCTCTTTAATGTCCCGTGCTAACACTTTCTTCATTGAGGACAACAGAACGGAAGCTTCCTCTAGGACCACATGGTGAATGGTCCAGATAGATAAAAAGACCCATGTTACTCTCTTTAGACAATAAATGATGCATGTTCAGAGTTTTGCAGGGAACAAATGAGTGTCTTTTAAAATAACTGATTTCTGTTTCTTTTTTCCTTTGGTCTTTCCCTCCTTCCTTTCTCCCTCCCTCCCCCTCCCTTCTTTCTTTCATTCTCTTTTTTCCCTAGAATATTATGACTTCATGTGCATATTTGATGGATTTCCTTTCAAATATAAGAGAAGGGCTACAAGTAGCCCTTGTAGACATTTGAAACATGCAGAAAAGGCAAAAATCAAAAGGTAGAGACTTGAGGCAGCAGGTGGGAGGGCAGCCTGATTCAAACAAGCTTCCAAGTGCTTTGTTTCCAATCAGTTGTGAACAATTCTGCTTCATATTTCCTTCTTTCCTCTGTTTACTTTGAGAGAAAGAAGTTTGGCCAATAAGTGGGTTTTTTCCCCTTCAGTTATTCAGATCAATAACACTCCGTTATTAATCACACAGTTTCCTTGGTGGGAGTAGATCATGGAAATTAAAGTTCCTCCCCCCCCCCAACTATTGTCTTGTAATTGCAGTGTGCTTTGAATTTGCAAAGCCGTCCACCAGAGCCCGGTGATACAGATGTTTGATTTTCACCTGCATCAGTTCTCCATGAGCTAGGTCGTGCTCTGGAAATGAACAGCCCAAATTCTCACTGTCTTACAACAGCAAAGTTAGTTTATTGCTTATGGTCCAAGATCACCTTAGACTGTCAAAGTGAACTTCTTGTCATAGATATTTAGGGCGGGCCAACAGAAACTCCATCTGAACACATGCTTTCAGGACAAAAGAGTCAGGAAAAGACCTGAGGATGTTGCCATCATGTCCAATCACCTTTTATTGGTCACAGCAAATCATAGGGACACATTTAGTGTTATTAAGGAGGGGGATTATGAACATCTCCCGGAGAGGGGCACAAAGTACTTGTGAATAACCGCGCCATCTCCCATGACACCTTGCAGGTAAGAACCCTGAAGCTCAGAGAGACTGAGACACTGACTGGCACCTGGGGGATTAGAAGGAGAGCCATGTCTTCTGACCTCAGTGTTGGGTGTCATTGACCCTAAGTACTTGACCTGTATTTGCAGAAATCCTCTTGCTTTCTGGAAGATTCAGGAGACATTACTTAGTACTTGAGTATCACTTGCATCTTGTTGCTTATCAAGCCCTTTCATTTCAATGTTAAAATATGATATTGAATTCTGAAAGGTACATAGGGGTCATGTAGTTTTCTGGCTTGATGATGACTATACATGTGACTCCAGAATTATGTAACTGAGTAGGCAGCCGTCTAGTCTAATTTCAGAGCTGAAAAGACTCCATGAATACTCCCCCACCCTTGCTCCTCCATGCCTGAAGCTCCCCTAATAGCTACTGCTATTAATAGCTTTCATTAACTGAGGTGCTTATGTGTGTCAGGAATTGTGCTAAGTGCTTTACTTTTACAATCTCACTTAATCCTGCTGGGTGAGGAACATTAGTGCCCCATTTAATAGGCAAGGACTTCCCGGTTCTTGAGCTTTCCCCAAATCATACAGTGAGTGAGGGATAAACAATCTTCTTTCTGATTGCCAAATCTATGCTTTTGACCCACATGATTTTTTGCTTTCCCCGACAGGGGACAACACATTGCACCATAACAAATAAAATTTCAATGCAGATGCCTGTGGGAGGGGACCGTGCCTTGGTTTAGTACAAATGAAGCTCCCTTGAGGACAGTCCAGTTTCAAATGGGGAAGACTAAGCAGATTGGAAGAAGACTAGGGGAGGCATACCAGGGGATGGGAGTAGGCAATGGGAAGTTCCCCGTATTAATTTCCCAACAGAGTAGCAAAGTACTACAAACTGGGGGGCTTAAACAGCAGAAATTTCTTGTTTCACAGTTCTGGAGACTAGATATCCAAGATCAAGGTCTCAGTATGGTGTTCCTTCTGAAGGCTGTGAGGAAAACCCTGTTCCATGCCTCTTCCCTAATTTCTGGTAGCCATAGACATTCATTTCTTGGCTTGTAGATGGTATCCTTCCTGTGTCTTTTCATATTGTCTTCCCTTTATGTGTGTCTGTGTCCAAATCTCCCCTTTTTATGAAGACATCAGTCATATTGGATTAGGGACCCATCCTACACTAGTATGATCTCACTTAACTAGTCACATCCACAGCAACTGTATTTCTAAAAAAGGTCATGTTCTGAGGTCCTGGGAGTTAAGACTTCAACATCCGAAGGGAACACAGTTGAACTCATAACAATCCCCAGTGGGAAACCCTCAGACCTCTTGACTACTGGAATAGGTCACTGCTGCTGGAGATTCCCTACAGTCTGCCAGGGAAGGCAGGTGACCCAATTCCGGAGAAATGAGGGGTTTGCTTGTGCCTGGGGAGGTGGATTCTGACCAGTAGGAGGCATGGAATTGGAGGTCTCTGACTTCGTGGTCTTGGAAGCAACACAAGTCATCAAAGAATTACATGGTCCTGAAAGCCAGGCAAGTGTGTGCATCTGGAGAATAAAACACACATGCACAACAAGCTTCCCCAGAGTTCCCCATGGTGCCCCACTGGGTTCCACCACCTGTTTTGCCCCCCCCCAGGTTACCCTTCTGCATAAGGCCACAGATCATAAACTTTTGCCCCAGGCTCTGCTTCCTACGGGAACTCAGGATCAGTAGTCTGCACTGCTGGAGATAGGACACTTCTAATCTAGAATATTTTTCTATTTTTTATATCCATTTTGTATCTTCGTGAAAGCCCCTGCCCCACTGCCCCCAAAGCATTATACCTCATTCCCAAAATAATCACTTTTACATTTTACTTTGGATAATTCACTGGGTGGAAAATTGAAGACACAATATTTAGGCAACATTTGTATTCATGAAGATTTTTTTTTTGTTTCTCATTACTGGCTATGTTTTCTGCTGAAAATCTTCTGTCATGCTCCCCAAAGGTGGCATTATCTTCAAGCGACAGTGAATTGAGATAAAGAACTGAAAAAAATACTTTTGAGCAGGTTTGCACACCTCCATTTTCTTCTCAACCTCAGTCTCTCAGACACCTTCCAAAAACATCAGAAACTTAAGGTCAGAGCACTTAAAGAGAAATGTAGCTCCTCTCTTTGGTATCAAGGGATTTCACTGAAAAATGGCAGGTGCCGAAAGAATTGCAGCCATCTTCTCAGATGTGTTAATGTTGTGAAAGTGTAAGGTGCGTGTAGTTTTCATGCCCAGGTGCAGGGCTTAGCTGTTCTCACTGATACAGGTTTATAACTGATAAGCAGGGTCATGTGCAGGACTGGACCTGAACGCAGGAGGCCTCAGTCAGGCTCTGACGTTGTTGTAATGGGACATGACCCTGGCCAGCCACTCACCTCTGGGCCTCATCGTCTTCATCCTATAGAGTGGGGAGGAAAGGTGTGAATGGACTTCAAGGCACTTTCTAGTACTAACATTCTGCAATTTTTGGTTCACATTGATTATGAACATGGTCGAATCACTGGTTCACTGAGTACGGAAAAACAATCATTCTTATTTTATGTGTAACTGGATATTCCGCTCACAACTTTTCTGAAATAGATTTGTGGAGACCAGCAGGGAACTTCTTATTGTCTAACTTGGTTTAAGCAGCCAGTTTCACCAGAGGAGGTCCTCTTCCTGGGGATGAGGTGTCTCTTAGTTAATAAAGACTGCGGAGCTGGCAGTGTGGACTAGTAACAAATGAGAATCACAGCCAGACCTCAGAAGAGTTGTTACATGAGAAGGAGGCCATTGCAGCCTGGGAGCTTTGCCAGGAGCATGCTAGAGAGGAAAGAACAGACTCAGGTTTCTTCAGGATTGGCGAACAGCTGGGTGCTGGTACCCAAGCAGTCAAGGAGCGTAGCACCAGCTGTCGACAGGAAGGCACATACTGCAACCCGCCCCCTCCACACACAGTGCACCCAGAAGCCTCTCCTCCAAGGATGGAGAGAGAGGGCAAGGTAGTTCTCTGAAACTGCACCTTTGAAAAAACACTTTTGGGGTACCTGGATGACTCAGTCAGTTAAGTGTCTGACTTCAGCCCAGGTCACAATCTCAATAGTCTGTGAGTTTGAGCCCCACATCAGGCTCTGTGGTGACAGCTCAGAGCCTGGAGCCTGCTTCAGATTCTGTCTTCCTCTCCTCTCTACCCCTCCCCACTCATGTTCTCTCTCTCTCTTTCTCTCTCTCAAAAATAAATAAGCATTAAAAATTATGATTAAAAAGACACTGTTAAATGTTTAGATTGAACTAAAATTAAACTCCTCTGGACATTCATCTGATTTTTCTCTTCTCTGGTTGCCATCAGATAAGGCTTTAAATGGGGACCTGATTAGCTATAGATCAAATAAACTGCATTTTCCCTGTGCATCAAAGTGGTGCTATCAAGGTTGTAAGCTCTGAACTTGAGGAACACCCTCATACAGAGAAGGGGTAAACACAGAGGATGTCCTGCAAGAAGCAGTGATGAAAAGCCCTGATTCCCTGAGACCCTCCCAGGTCCCAAGGTCCCTCTGAAGGACAAAGTTTAAAACCATTGGCATTAAGGTTTGTAGCCACATGGCCCCTGGGGTCATTCCAGCTCCCGTACTTCCTAATTCTGTGACCACAGACGTGTTACCTAACCTGTCTGACAGGATTAGTATATGGCTTATATGAGGGAATGAATGTATTTAAAGCACAGTCGGGGGCTGTACACACAGGGGTGCCACATAAGCAAGGGGAGGACAGAGCCACATTGGGAATGATGAGAAATGCCATGGCTGGTGCTTCTGAAAATTACAGTTTGTTCAACTTGGGACCTCACCAGCTCTTAATTGATATAACCAAATAGCTAAAACTATGGGGAAATCAGTTTACCCTCTATCAAAAGTCTCAGCATTTTGTCCTTCAAAAAGAATTTCTCCCTTCAAAAGAAAAATGAATCTCACTCTGCTCCATTTAAAATCAGCAAGTATTCTGGTAGCCTTTCAAACGGCAAGGTTTGGCACTGTTTTCCCCGTCACTTTGCTTCATGCTTTATCACTTCGCAGTAGTGAATGAAATGATAATCTCATACATCACCATCGAAACCTAATTTCCACCTTGGCAGAATTGCTCCCACACCTTCATTCATGATATTTCTCAAGAGATAATCAGGCTACCAGTAAAAATATCTCACTGTTCAGGCACTGTGGAGATACCTAAGTGAGGTAAACAGGAACATTTCTAAGTAATTTACTAATAATCAAGGTGCCGTGCTATGCTGGACAGAACCCCAGGATAAAGTGGAGACCTTGGGTTGGCTCTTCTATTTACAAGTGGCCCAAATGGAACAAATTCCGTTCTTCTCATTTATAAAATGGATGGCACTATCAACTCCCTGGGCATTTGTGACTTTTTGGTATTATAGGTAACAGTTAAGAAAGGAAGTTACAAATTGTAAAGCCTTGTTAATTTTTACTGTATGGACCATAGTGAGTCATAAATAGTGCATGAGTCTTCCACACTAGTGCTAGTTAGTACCTATAATGAGTCTTCTGGTAAATCCATACATTTCAGGGACTTTTCCACCTTGACAGTTCTGGCGTGATTATTTAAGACTGGGATCAACCCAGCAGCCAGTCCCTCTCTTTGACCATCACCGCACCTGCGTGGACCTACCTACCTTAAGATGAGTACAAACAGAGAGGGACCCAGAATGCTCAAAGCTCAAGTAATTGTAGTTTTGGTGGGAAACAGGCTCTGCACTGCCTGCCATGCTCAGTACGGCTCTTTGCAGATGGCCAGTCGACATGTTTTCTTATTCTGTAAGGAGGCATCAGATGCCTTCATTAAAAATATTTTGTATATTGAAAGCTAAGAAGGACAGGACATGTTCTGTTCATCACTTTATTTGCCAGCATAGTCCCTAGCACAGAAGAGGTATCAAAAAAATATGCTAAATGAATAAATAAAAGAAGTCTTAAGTGAATAAATAAAAGACGTTCAGAAATTCTTTGCGCTGTATCAAATTGCCATGAATCACTACACCAGACCAGCTTCACACTTCTTTCCTTAAATAGGCTACTTCTTTCTTCTTGTATGCTCATCCTCGGTGTCCCAAAATCATACTTTGGCACTGTCCATCAACCCTTAGAGGAGAGATGCATCCAGGCGTATCTCTGTCACAGCCCCTTGTGATCTAGATTGAAACTCTATGGTTAGTTTTGCTAACAGTCCATAATCACTCCCTTAAAAAGAGCCACTTTCTTTTTCAGAACACCACCTTGCAAAATACTGAACAAGTTTCACAATGACAGAAAAGGAACCAAACCTTATCTTTGGTCCCCACCATCATATCCCACCTGGGCAGGCTGCAGGCGTGTGCTAATGCTAAGGGTGCCAGCCTGGACCAGCCTTCTGCGCACTGACCGGAAACTTGTCCATGCACTTGCAGTCCTCCCTTTATTAGGTGACACGTAGAGCAAAATGAGTGAGCAGTTCTTTCATGAAGTTTGGCTTAAAAATAATAAAAACCTGGCTGGTGCCACACTTAATAAATTGAGCATTTACTCAGAAAATCATGGGGAGAGAGTATAAGAGAAAGAATAACAGAGAAACCAAACTATCTCTTTTACTGACTTATTAGAGAAAACATGCTTTTAGGATTGTTAGTAGAGTTATTTATTTATTTATTTATTATTATTATTATTTTTTTTGCAGACTTGGCCTTAAACTTAGCTTCTTTTCTCCTCCCAACTTTGTGTGCGTGTGTGCGTGTGTGTGTGTAGTAAGGGGTGAAGTTGGTGACTGGTGTGCTGGGATTTCCTGCCCCACTGACCTCCTGGGGGAAGTCAGACCACAAGGAAGCCTGAGTGGACTTGATGCACAAAGACTTGTGGGAGAGGGCAGTGGGAGGTCTAGGGCTCAGCTCAGAGGGCTCAGCTTTGACAAAACCTCAAAAAAGTGAACTCCCTTGCCTGTTTCACAGCAGATCTGTCCCTACTCTTTCCCAGAAAAGAATGAGAGGGGATGTAGGCGACGTCATTGTAAAGGGGTAAGGATAGCTTCAACTGGAGGGATGGAAAGGGAAAGTGCAAATGTGGCCCTGATCCTGAGGTGTGTGGACTCAAAGGTCTTAACAGGTGATCTTACCTTTGCTTTTGTGAGTTTCTAGCATCCTGGAATAGGTAGCAGCAACCTATTAGCCCTGGGAAAGTCTCTAGAGGGATTAGGATTTTCTGCACATCTTCATACCAAGACTTTGCTTGTTCCCTATATTTCTACCCGGTGCTTAACAGCAAAGTATATAGACTGTAAAATCTTGACCTGGACTATATGATCATGCTCAAATCACACAAGGAGACTGAAAAACGCATATGGATGAGAGAGTATATAGAATGTCATCAGATGGCAAGTCGATAGTCCTAAAACCAAAATAGCACGAATCGTATGCCAAGGTGAATTTGTGATAGCACCTGACCACAGACTCTTGGCTTTCTGGCTTCCTCTATTTCCAACTGGTCCCCCTCATCCTGTGTGGGTTGACTTCTTCCATTTGCCTCTCAGATTCTCAAGGATAAGGACCATGCCTGCAAGTGTATCGTGAACACATCTGTAAACTCTTGAAGTTGGGCTCCCTCACTAGACTCTCCGTTCCAAAGGCGCGTTGTCTTAGTCATGACTTTATCCCCAGGGCCAGGCACATAGCTGTGGTCACTGTTTCTTTTTTTTTTTTTTTTTTATGAACAAATTGATGCATATGTCTTCTGGGATAGCAGAGTGCCTGGTAATCAGTAGACTCTCAGTAAAGGCTAAACTAAACTTGGAGATGACTCTCTCTTCTTCACATGACCTGTCTCCAGTTTGCAAACCAGAGAATAAGGCTAATTAAGGACAGGACAAGGGCTCAGGTGCCAGTCTCTGTACTGAGCAGATCAAAATGAAGTTTCTCTGAGCCTTCACACCATCAATTTTTAAAAATCTACTTTGACATCGTCAGAGTCTCTTTTCATCTTACTCATCAAATTTATGTCAGATACAGCCACCAACTGCTTTTAAATTGATTTCCGTTTTCACGCAGATGGCTGGCTCTCAGCGTGATGTAATCAGAAGTCAGGAAACCATAATCCACACAAATCACTTCTCTCTGCTCTTCAAAAACAAACAATATTCATCTCAATGAAACCACCACCACCAGGTCGGTTCTGTGCCTGCCCCCAGTCTTTGGGATATATAAAACGGAGCAATAATAATGCAGCATTTTATGAGGCAGAATGAAGCAGGTCCCCACTCAATCCTCAGTTGAGACCAGGTAGCGCTTAGATGCTATTTCCAGGGACACCCCATTAGGTCTCAAGTACTCGTTCAAGATCTGGTTCGATATATGATAAGAGCCAGGCTGATGCCCTATTACAACTTTAAGCAGTCTTCCTCGCTTTCTACCTGCTTGCTTCACTTTATCTCCCATTTGAAAGGACAGGTTGCAAAATTGCAGTAATCAGAGAGAATTTGGGCAGAAATCCTGCTTGAGAATCTCCCAAACTGCTATTTATCTAAAGCCTAAAGCCAGGCTTCTATTGAAAAAGGCTTTCATTAGTAGCTAGAATCATGCATCTGTTGAGACTCTGATCAGAAAAGCAATAAATGATAAGTCCTGAATATCAATATGGAATGTTGTCCTCATTTATTTTTTTCTGGAAATAAAAAAATTATGGAAGGGCTTATTGATCAAAGAGACAGCTGAACTTCTTAGTTCTCCAGAGAAAGAAACATGTACCATAGAGTTTAAAATGTAGGATAATGATAAAAGGAGACTTTTATCCTCAATTGACACATTTTAGTCCTCCAAAATAAAAACCTATAAAAGATTTTTTTCTCATAAAATTCTTTTTAAATTATCAACATTTTTAAAATTTTGTCTTTCAAGGGACTCCTCAGAGTGACATTTGTTCCCTGGAGGTTGGCTTAATGCAGACCTAGTTCATTCACGAATGCTTTCAGCTCCAGGGACCAAGTGTGGCTTTTTAAAAAAAAAAAATTTGTTTAATGTTTATTTGTTTCCGAGAGACAGAGAGTTAGTGGGGGAGGGGCAGAAAGAGAGAAGGAGACACAGAATCTGAAGCAGGCTGTCAGCACAGAGCCTGATGTGGGGCTCCAACTCACAAACCGTGAGATCTTAACCTGAGCCAGCAGGACGCTTAACTGACTGAGCCACGAAGGCACACCCAAGTGTGTCTTATTCTTCATAGATTCCCAGCACCAAGTCGGATGCTTAGCCCAAAGTGGGTGCAAATGGCAGATGCATGATTTTCTGTGTTTGCTCATGTTCCTCCCACTGCCTGGAATGGCCTCCTTCAGCTTTTTCCACCAGCCAGATTCAGCCATTTCCTAATTTAATGCAAATTCTTCTGCAGATTCTTTCTAGGCAAAATTCATACCCATTCATTGTTTCCTTATTATTAATTCAAAGAGGACTCACTCTCTTCAAGCACTTTAGTTAGGCCTTGATTCTGTTTACTGTGAAACATTGTCTTGCAGTTCCTTCCCCCC
>PJEM01004576.1:0-139870 GCA_004023845.1 Helogale parvula | reverse complement strand
CCACAAATCACTGCTTTCTTCTGCTTAATATTTGTAATCCTGAGGCCCTGGTGTTTTAGTAATGAGAATGTCATTGTTGTTGACGCTGGGCCCTATTGCCAAATTCACAAGGTTGGTGAGCTAATTCATCTGTCCGAGATGTCTGCCTGGGAGACTACAGATGTTAATGAAACGTTGCACTGAAGTTATAGAACAACGAGAACACAACTTAATAAATAGTCTGAACATATCAAGTGCCATTTGTAGGAGTTGTGTGTGTGTGTGTGTGTGTGTGAATGCAAAGGTTTGAATATTATTATTCTAATTTTTCTTTCAACTTTAAGTCTTACAAGAGAAAATCTTACACTATTTGGGGAACTGATCAAGATGGGAGGCTTATTTTAGATGACAATTGTGGTAGGCTGTGGCTTAGCCTGGGTTCTCCCCCAAAGCAAAGCCTGAGAGAAGTTTGTGTGCCTGTAGTTGACTTAGAAAGTGATCCCAGGGAGCAAGAAGGAGGGACAAGAGAGCAAAGCAGAGAAGGAGGAAAATCAAAAGAATGGATATTGAATTGGCCACCATTAAGTTCAGTCCTACGGGGCACCATGGGGAAACCACGGTCAGCCAGGACCACCTCCTGTCCCCTGCGTGTCCACGCTTCAGAGATGTTCTGGGGCAGGTAGCCAGGTTGGGTGGGGGAGGGGCCCTAGGTAGGTCCATCAGGTGGAGCCTGCACAAAGTTGGCTGACCCCTTGTCCGAGGTGGCTCCCACATCAGGGCCGGCGGAACAAGAGGGGCTGAGAAGACCTGGAGCTGTACCCAAGGACAGCTCTACTCAGAGAAGTTCCCTTGGGCACTTCACACCGCCAGTGGGTGGATCCTGGGGGTACAGAGGGCCTGGTCTGACATGCTGACTATCTTGTGCCAGGGTGCACCTCAGCCAGAGAAGGCCCAGACACAGAGCCTGTCTAATTTCATATAAACTCAGGTAATTAAGACAGGCCTTTCCCCTCCAAGCTAAGGCACCAGCCCAGCTTACAGGGGAGTTGATTCAGCATTGCTTACTAAGCAGCCTGCCTCCCGTTGTGGCTTTCACAGAATTTGTTATCACATCTCCTTGGAAACCATTCCAGTATCTGAGCGTCAGAACACCCGGGCACCCTGCGTGTGTCAGAGACAGGAGCTAACAAGGATGAGGTGGGAAAGAAATCAAAGGTGCTCTTCAAGAGACATTGTGTATATCTGGCCTGCTCAAAGTTTCAGTATTTATTGTCCTCCCCCCGCAAATGTATCCAATTGCCAATTCAATTATGTCCATCTACTCAAAATTAGTTTTGAAAAATCTGTCTCGTCTTTTGATGCTAGGCACTCCCATGAGAAATTTAAAATCAATCATATTTAAAGTAAAAACAAATCCACCTTCTAGGCTAATAACTAGGAAACGTGACTATTGTCAAATAACATCAAAAGTTCATTATTTTTAATAACTCAGTAGTAGCCAAGTGAGTCTCAAGTGCAGAGCATTAAAACTTTCATGAACAAGACTTTGCTCTGTTTCCATCCCCAACTTTTAGGATAATCATACTTTTAAGCAAAAAGTGAGGACCGCTACTCAAAGCCATTCCCAGCCAGGGGGAGGGTAATCACTTCCTTGAAGTAACTCAGTCAGAATACTAATAGGTGATACTAAATGGTGAAAACCCTAATCTACAGCAGTGTTTTTAAAAAGCTTTTCAGACTGTGAACCACATGCATCCGTCCCATGGCGGGTAGTTCCTATTTCCCATGATGGTTGGGCTGAAATGCTTTTTGTCCTTGCTGAGATCTGATTCTCCTGCTTTTTTCTTTGATTCCGCCAGTTGTCCTTCCTGCCCCCGCCATGTTTTTTCCCAAGACATTTTGTTTTAGCCATTGGGTTTCTATTGTTTGCTTCTTTACAAACAATTAAGTCCATGTTTACTGGTCACTGATACTTCCTAAAGCAAATCCAATAAAATATTGATGTATAAACAGTACGAAGCTTACTGAAAAGCTACCCGTGCCCCTAGAATATTATCTGATTTGAAATTGATGATATGTTTTTGTTTCCTTATTTGTTTGTGCTACAAAAGAAATGCTTCTTAGCAAAAATGCTGTAACACTAAGCAGCCCCTATTTACTCCAAGTTGCTTGGCTAAGTACGTATTAATATTGGCTAATTTTACAATAACCCTGCCAAGTAAAGCTTGTCATCACTTTTCTAAGACTTTATTTTTTTAGAGTAATTTAAAACGTACAGCAAAAGTGAGGAGCAGATACAGAGATTTCACATGCACGACCTGTGCACAGCCTCTCCCATGATCAGACATCCCCACTAGAGAGGGGTTACCGTTTGTTACCCTACATCAACCTATGACACATCATAAACCTTGCGGGGTGATTACGAAAAGACCACCAATGCCAAATAGAAGTGAGGCATAATTTTATTCAGGGCCACATGCTTTTATCATGGCTGGGCCATACCTGATCTCCCTGGTGTTAAAGAGCAGAGAATGGCCCCAAACAAAGGGGGCAGTGAGATTATACGGACAGAACACGTCATTATTTAGTTAACCAATTACAATTCACAGTATTCCTTGGTAGCCAACTACATTGTAATACACAGACATTAGTTTTGGTAGAAACCTATCATTTTAAGGTTCTTTGTCCCTTTAGAATGACCAATCATAGTTAGACACCTAAGATACCGCGAGAGACAGTGACCAGGTGACTGTCACCTGTGGACTTTGCTTCAGCCAGCTCTTAGTAGAACAGTGGGGTTAATTAACAGAATCTTGAAAAACAAGTTAAACCTCAGGTTACAAAGTTCCTTATTGAGTTACATTCTTAGGATCTCTCCAGATTGCCCAATCTTTAATTATTCACCAGAATGGGAGTTTAAACCAAACCTGTATACAGTAAGCTCTCTGGTATCTTATAAGTTGAACCTAGTACATTTCATAAGTTGACCTATAACAGTAATCACCCAAAGTACATAGTTCACATTACAGTTCACCCTCAGTGTTGTTTATTCAGTGGGTTTGGACAAATGTGTAATTGCATGTATCCATCATTATGGTATCATATGGAGCATTTTCCCTGACCTAAAATTCCTCGGCGCTGCCTTCCCTCCACACCCCTGTTGTTGTCTCCATAGTTTTGTCCTTCCCAGGATGCTACGTAGTTAGAATCATGCAGCATGTAGTCTTTTCAGGCTGGCTTCTTTCACTTAGTACTCTGCACTGAAGGTTCCTTTCATGGCTTGATAGCTCATTTCTCTTTAGTGCTGAGTAATATTCCATTGTCCAGATACAGTTCATGTATCCATTCACCTACTGAGAGACATTTTGGTTGCTTCCAAGTTTGGGCAATAATGAGTAAAGCTGCTATAAACGTGGGTGTGTCGGGTTTTGTATGTTCGTGAGTCTTCAACTCCTTTGAGTAAATAACTAAGCCGTGTGACTGCTGGATCATATACTGTGCGTATATTTAATTTTATAAGAAATCGCCAAACTATCTTCCAAAGTGGCTATGCCATTTTGCACTTTGACCAGCCACGAAAAGGGGGTTCCTATTGTTGCACATCCTCATCAGCATTTAGTGTGTCAGCATTTTGATTTTGGCCATTCTTACAGGTGCATGATTGTATCTAATTGTTGTTTTAATTTGCATCTCCCTGATGACATAAAATATTGAGCATCTTATCATAACTTATTTTCTGCATATCTTTTTTGGTGAGTTTTCTGTTAAGGTCATTGGCCTGTCATTGCCTTTTTGAAAATGAGCACACATAGTTTTAGAATCATTAAGGAACTTGATCCATAATTTAGTTTTTACCAGTCATTTGAATCTAGAATTCTGTCATTCAAAATTTCATCCTCTTTTCACAAAATTAAAAAAAGAGAGAAGTTTAAATACAGACAGGAGGGAAAGGCAGCTGCTTTCAGAATAACCTTTTTTTAGGCCTTTTTGCACAGTTTTGGTTCAACCATGTATACAAACACATTTTGCCAGAGAACTTTTAATTTCAAACATTTCAAATCTTTTACTTTACAATCTACATAATTTATAAGGCATGCAATCCACAGATCTCTGATCCACTTACCTTAAGATGATCAAAATATCACATGCCAGAAACTGCTTGGGGTCTGAGATGGCTCTTCCCTGTTTAGTCTCAGCCCAAAGTTTCCCCTGGTTCCAAATGACTCGCTAATAAGGAGTGATGTCTGAGTCTAAAAGGTGTGAATTTGGTTTAGGTTCCTGACCTGCTTAGAGAAAAACGGATTGTAAAATTTGTAAGTGAGTTGTTCTCCTCCGTGGGCCTGCCCAGAACCAGAAACACGAAGACACAAAAGAACCAGCTTGGGGATTTTCCCCTCCTTAAGCTTCTCCCCACCTATGCCTCCTCCTTTCTACTGAATAGTAATACATGTTCAGAAAATAAAATCCTTTACCTTGAAAGGAACTCAAAAGA
Source organism: Helogale parvula (assembly GCA_004023845.1). Lineage (NCBI taxonomy): Eukaryota > Metazoa > Chordata > Mammalia > Carnivora > Herpestidae > Helogale > Helogale parvula. The sequence continues at coordinate 135,399 of PJEM01004576.1, read as the reverse complement.
GCTTCATATCTTCAAAATTTTAAAGGCATTATTATTTCTTTTTGACAAACAAGGCCCCTGGGGCCCAGTCAGGGGGGCAGGTAATAAATTACATGCCTAAAGCCACTAAGAAGTGGAGTAGACTTGAACACTTAACATAGACTTTTAACATAGAATCTTTTTCTTTTTTCTTTGGACATTTTATTATGTTGTAAGTCCATTTTCAAGGGCTCAGCTGTTGGGTTGGAGGAAACTAAAAATAAGTTGGGCACATCTGTTCTCAGGGTGAATAAAACTGGGCCTGTGTCCGTGAGCACTTTTATAAGTTGGGCACTGAGCAAGTGCTAAGAATTTCATGGGAATAACCTGTACATGGCCCTGACCTCCCAGACGCAGGGCCAGTGGGCCATGTGGGCACGTGATCATGCTGTTACTGCACCCCATGGTGAGCGCCCTGATAGAGGAAGTTCACGGTGTTCTGGGACCCTGACCACATAACCCTGATCTGATGTGGGGGAAGGGAGATGGAACTTTTTCTACAAGATGTGACATCTAAACCAAAATTTAAAGGATAAATGGGATTTTGTTCAGTGAAGAGCTAAATTTTGTGAAGGGGAAATTTTTAGGAAAAGTATTTCAGGAAGAAGACAGAACATGTGTAAAGACCAAGAGATGAGAAAGAGCAAAGTGAATTCTGGAAACAAAGCAAGAATGTATTAACGTAGAGAGCCGAGGCCCATCATCTAGGCCACAGAATCAAGAACACAGCTTAAAAACCACCCATGGTGGACAAAATGTGGCTGGCCAAAACTCACCCAAGGAGCCTGGCAGAACCAGGCACAAGACTGGTGACGAGGCCCAAAGTCTCTTTCTGGTTGTGACAGATCTCTGCAGCCCAACTAGGCCCTGGCTGTCCTGACCACTGCCTGTGACACTTAACTGAAGAGTGTTCCAAGGCTTGCCAGTTGCCTGTAGACCACTTTACTAGACCACAGCAGGACGGGGCCCTGAAAAGTACCTTTCTGTAACCCAGCAGAGGTAGACTGAACCTTCTGTATCTGAAGAGACAGAAGAGGAAGACTTTAGCTCTCTTTATTTTTCTGGAAGGAGTGTATTTGGGGCTTGGGAGAGGAAACGTGTTTTTCAGGCCTTTGTTTCGGGCATGAAGTCACTTTTTCCAAAACGAAGCCTCTGGAGGGAGTTGCCGAGTCCTGTAATGGTAGGTTTGTAGGGACTGCTAACAGAAGCCTGCGCCTTCTCCGCCCTCGGTCTGACTGAGTGGCTTCCAGAATAAGAACCGCGCCATCATTCACCTGCCAGCACATACGTAACTGGGCCAGGGAACGGCCCGGGCATCTCAGTGTACCCACTCAAGTGTCACCTTGCACTTACAAACCAAACCAAACAAACCTACAACAGAAACCAAAAAGTGCTTGTATTGCAAATATTTGATCGTTTATATAAGAGGAAATTCTCCTAATTGGCCAGTTGGCCCCATTTCCTCTGATTGGCTCTTAGTGGAACTTGATTTAACTTTGACATCTTGCCCAGTGCTATAAGGCACGGAATAAACAAACAAACAAAACTGCAGAACTGTGTTTTGTTTGAGCACTTAATATATGCCAGGCACTGTGCACTTTATTCTCATTATTTAATCTCCACAATAACACGGGGGGTAGACGTTATTTCCCCCTTTTTCAGAAGAGGAAGCAAAGGACCCGAGAGATCAAATCATTTACCCTCCATCACAGCTGGAGGGAGTCAGAGGTCAGAGGCAGGCTGGACACAGAGCCCATCTGATTCCAAAGCCCAAAGCTGTTCACGACGTCACATTACCTTCAGAAGGGGCCAAAGAGAGGTTGGGGTCATATGAAACATAATACTTCATGAGCAGTCACTTTGGGAAGGCTTAACCTTGGCCTGTGCTGGCAAACTGATGAAGACAGTAGAGGAAATCAGATAGACAATTTAAGTTAGGGGGAAAAAAGGAAAAAAGTAACTCCCCTCCCTTGTCCTAATGAGTGAAACTCCTGTTCCAAAACATTCCTTTAAAAAATAAATAAATAACTAGGATCTCATCCTGGAAACAGTTGCAACTGATGACCCGCTTGTTTCACGGGATTGTTAATCTAACAACAATTTAATGCAGCAGCAGGTGACAGTCCTAGGGGGCTGAAGCCATAGAGCAGGATCTGAGCCCTCCGCGTGCCCACAGGATGCGTGCCCACAGGGTGCGTGCCCACGTGACCTCATGACATGGCTTCAGGGGGCTGAGGGGGAGAAGGCCTCCTGTGGCATGTGAACCCATGGCCCCCTCCTTTCTGCCAGAATGAACTAAGTCTATGCAGTGTGATTTAAGGCACCAGAAACTAGACCAACGCGTCTAGGGCTGCAGTGAACTCAAGGCCAAACGGTGGCCCGCACTTGTTTATTCCAACACACTGATCCGGTCAGTTCAGCAGAATGGCTGATCCGAGAAGTCCAGAACACAGAACTGGAACCGAGAGGATCCGTGAGACCCAGTGCTGTTAGGCCATCCTCACGCACTTACCCGCATATGTCAATAAACTTGGGGTCCTGCTTTCTCTCCAACCTCCAGCCCTTCTCCCTTCTGCTGAATTCACTTTTTCTGTTCTGAGCAGAGCCCGGCTCAGAGAGGGGAGTGTCACACATGGGCTTAGTTAACTTGTATCCCATCCAGACGCCTGGGACATCGGAGTGTGACGGTCGTATGTGTGTTCGTCTTCTATAGCCACACTCCTAAGCAGCCACTATTATGGTTCCTTTTCAATAACACACATAACAAGAACAGTTCAATATTTTGTCCTCTTCAAAGAATTGTCACATACTTAAAAAATAATAATAATATAGCTGTCGCATTTTACATGGACGGGGCAAAACCCACTAAGGTACTAGTATTCATAGGATTTCCTTTCCCATTTGGTCTTTACCTGCTGACCATCTCCTCCCACATCTACCCCCAAATAGTTTCCTGCCCTCACCATATACCCACGGTTTTTTGTTAGCTGTGTTGCTTTTTTGTTAGTTGTGTTGTTTTTTGCTGCCACCTTTATCGTTTTATTAGGTTCTCATAAGTGCATGAGTCTACCCTGAGCCCAGTAATCTATTTTATGAGTCCACTTGTTTGTTTTTGCACGAGTACCATCCTGTTTTTATGGCTGCTTCTTACAGCGTGACCACCGCGGAAGCAAGTTCTCTTGCTTCTCTCTGATCCTCTTTATATCCCTGTTGACTTAGCTGTTCATGGAAGAATATAGCCTTCCCCATCTTTATTGAGATAAAATTGACAAATAAAAATGTTATATATTTGATGTGTGATGTCTCCAGCTTTGTTCTTCTTGATCAAGATTGCTTTGACTATTTGGGGTCTTTTTTAGGATAGCTTTTTAATTCTGGAGAAAAATGCCCTGGAATTTAGGTAGGGACTACATTGTATCTATAAGTCACTTTGGGTAGTATGGACATTTTCACGATATTAATTCTTCCAGTCCATAGACACAAGACATTTTTCCATTTATTCGTGTCTTCTTTTAACTTTCTTCATTTGTGTTTTATAATTTTCTGGGGTTTTATGGTTTCATTTTTACAAGAATTTTTTAAATGTTTATTTATATTTTTGAGAGAGAGAGAGTTTGAGTGGGGGAGGGATAGAGAGAGATGGAGACAAAGAATCCAAAGCAGGTTCCAGCTTCTGAGCTGTCAGCACAGAGCCTGACATGGGGCTCAAATCCAAGAAAGGTGAGATCATGACCTGAGCCGAAGTCAGATGCTTAACGGACTGAGTCACCCAGGTGCCCCAGTTTCAGGTTTTACATTTAAATCTTTAATCCATTTTGACTTGACTCTTGCACATGGTGTGAGACAAGGGTCTTAATTTTGTTCTTCTGCATGCAGACATCCATTTTTCTGCACGTAGATATCATTTTTATAAGACTTTCACCTCTTTGGTTAAATTTATTCCTAAATACTGTATTCTTTTGTTGCTATTGGGAATTGAATTGTTTTCTTAATTTCCTTCTTGGATAGCTCATGTAGGAATGCAACTGAGTTTTGTATGTTGATGTTGTATCCTGCAACTTTACTGAATGGTTTTACTAGTTCTAATTGTTTTCTTGGTGGAGTCTTTATAGAGTTTTCTATGTATAATATCATGTCATCTGCAAACAGATATAATTTTATCTCTTCCTTTCCAGTTTGGGTGCCTCTTATTTCTTTTTCTTATCTAATTTCTCTAGCGAGGATTTGCAGCACTGTGTTGCATAGAAGTGGTGAGAGCAGGCATCCTTGCCGGGTGTGTGAGTGTGTGCATGTGTGTGCGTGCTGGGTGGGGGGAGGGCATGCTCCTGCTGTAGGCAGTGCTCTAGTATGCGTTCTGAGCAGCTCCATCAGCTGGAGTCAGCATCAGCAACGATGACAGAAGTCCTTAATGGCAAAAGCTACAGTAGTCCCTGGTGGCAGCAAGGGCTGCTGAGGTCTTCTGGCTCTCCTTGTCCCTGGAGGTGGTAGGTCACGGCCAGCGGGATTCCTCTTGCCACCAAGCCGTGCCAGGTTGGGAGATGAAATAAAATAGGTAAAACACTTTGTATGCTGTTCTATGTATCCATCCTCAGTTTTTGTGCTCCTCCGGGTTGCTGTAGCTTCTTAATTGTACCGTGGGGTTCTCTTACAGTGATTATCCCTGGTGTGTGGTTGTTAAACTATCATTTTTGTACGAGGCGGGGACAGAGGCTAGGACTCCCTAATCTGCCATCTTCTGAGGTCACTTCACATACACTTTAATGTCAAAATATTTTTTTTAAAAAAAGAGGGCGCCTGGGTGGCTTAGTTGGTTGAGCATCTGGCTTCAGCTCAAGTCATGATCTTGTGGTCAGTGGGTTCAAGCCCCGCATCAGGCTCTATGCTGACAGCTCAGAGCCTGGAACCTGCTTCGGATTTGGTCTCTCCCTCTCTCTCTGCCCCTTTCCCACTCACACTCAGTCTCTCTCTGTCTCTCACAAATAAATACATGTTAAAAAAATTTTTTTAAATAAATAACTATCACATTCCTTAAAACAATCAGCTGGAATTTTGATAAGTATTGCCATAAATTTATATTAAACTTATAGATTAATTTCAGCATGAATGGACCATTTTTATAGAACTAAATCACCCCACCCAAGAGACTGAATTCTCTCTCCATTTAATCAGGATTTTCTTTGATTCCTTAATAGAACGTAGATGTTTTAGACATTCTTCATCAGTTACTATGTGCTTTATAACTTTTGCTACTATGGTGAATGCTAATTTGACTGTATTTTGTAGTTGGATTTTGCTGCTATAAATGCTGTTGACTTTTTGTGAGTTGGCCTTATATTTGGCAAACCTGTTGATCTCTAGTTAGGAATCTGTTATTAAAGGTGGGAATTTCATTTCTGCCAGCTCTCACTAGGTTTGGTTCTATTAGCCTTTATGGTGAGAATATCTTACAATCCAGACTTTTTTCCCCTAAATCATATAATATTGCAATTAAGACTTGTCTGTGCAAATATAAAAATTCAGAAAGAAGACTGGAGGGTAACTGGGCAAAGGATAAATAGTTTCTTTATGACCAAGGAATATACAAATACTTGAACATTAAAACTGTGAAAAAGAAAACTATAGCCCCCAACTGGAGTCACTTAGGTCAAGTCACCAAACCAGGGTGTGATACCTAACCTAACTGCACTTTTAACCTCTCCCACAAATGTAGTCTTAACTGATTCACCAGGAATTTTTCTGGTCAACACCAATGATGTAATTTGTCCCATAGGTCCTCTCTATCCCCCAAAGGATGATGAGGTAATCTACCTAATAAGAGCCCCTGTCCTTCTCCCTAAAGGATGGTGACCTTGACTGAAACAATCCTTCGTTTTCTTTTGCTAATTGTCCTGCTCCATTTCTGCCTATCCAACCCTTCCATTTTGCATAGCTCCTTGGGGCTCCTTTCTACTTGCTAGATGAGATGCTGACCAATTCATGAATGGCCTAATAAAGCCAATTAGGTCTTCACATTTAGTAAGTTGAATTTTGTTTTTTAACAAACCAGAAGTTACTTACTGGTCCAGATCATATGCTCAAAGAATCAATGATGATAATTCCTTACAAACCACCTAATTCCCTAAATTTCTTCAACTATGTCCTTTCTCACTTCCACATTTCTAAAACTTTGGGGATAACAACTTAAGGTAAAAAGAGCCAAGTCAACAAGGGGCCCAGATCAACGGTAAATATTCTGGAAATCAAAATGGAAACCCTGTCTCTTCCATCCTTCCCAGGGTGTCAAAGAAAGAAGCACTGAACAGGGCTTGCAAACCAAGGGGGCAGGCGGGACACTTCCTTTAGGAAATGTGCTGAGCATTCTTCGAACCACTGAATTATAAATGGTGTCTCTACAGGCAGAGTGAAGGGAAGAGTTACAGAGGACACAGAAGAGCTCAGTGATTTGCCCAATCTCACAGAGCAGGAGAAATCTCACCTTGGAATTTGACCTGTGTTAAGAGTCCAACAAAGCTCTGGCACTACCTTTGTGTTTCCACTGTAGGTTTTTTTTTTTTTTTAAGTTTATTTATTCTGAGAAAGGGGGGTGGGGAGAGGGAGAGAATCGCAGGCAGACTCTGCACCACCAGTGAGGAGCCTATATGGGGCTTGAACTCACCAACTGCAAGACTATGCATGAGCTGAGCTGAAGTCAGATGCTTAACCAACTGAGCCATTCAAGCACTCCACCACCATATTTTTTTTTAATGTTTTATTTATTTTTGATACAGATAGAGACAGCGCATGAGAGAGGGAGGGGCAGAGAGAGAGGGAGACACAGAATCTGAAGCAGGCTCCAAGCTCTGAACTGTCAGTACAGAGCCTGACGCAGGGCTTGAACCCACGAACGTGAGATCATGACCTGAGCCGAAGTTGGTGACTCAACCGACTGAGCCACCCAGGCACCCCCACCATAGGTTTTTTAACCCAAGTTATCCAGGCAGTTTTTTTTCAGCTCTTTGCTTTATTTTGCTTGTACAAGTAGCCCTCGAGGTGATTTAAAAACAAAAACGAAAACTCTGATAAGTCTATGAAGCTGTTATTCTCCTTCAGCACTTTAAAGGGCCGCCATTAGTAAGCACATTCCCAACATTTGGACCCAAGCCCTGTGCTCATTGCTTCCAGTAATAACTTGTTTCAGATCACTTTGCTGGTGGAGTGTGTTTTGAGATAGGTGCTCTGACACCTCAGAAGGCAAATTCCAAACTCTTCTGGAAACGATTTTGTAAAAGAGAAACAGTCATGAGGAAGGATTACCAAGAGAACTTTTGGAAGATGGCCACCCAATTAGGCAACTTTTCTTCTCCAAGGACCTGTAACTTGTGCTCACAGTTTCAGTATTTATATGGACACAGCCCTTGAACTCTGACATTTTAAAAAGAAATTAAGCTGTACCAGAAACCTGGGATCAGTGACAGCCATGTTGGTCTCCTTGGAAAGCAAAAGTATTCTCAGGAAAAGACAAGGGATTCACCCCTTAATCATACCGCCAGTCACTTCTCGTAAGTAAGGTTTACAAGTGGGTAGGAAAACACAAGCCTTGTTCTCCATGTAGGAGATGAAGGAGGACAAGCGGGAGGACAGGGAGAGAGAGGGAAACATCGCTGCGAGGAGAGAGATGTTCATGCAGAATCCACAGCAAAAGGACTCAGGCAGTGGAGCATCAAGCAGATAACCAGCAAGGAGAGAGCGCTGCTTTGTAAAAGCACCTCTGGCATTGTCCTTAGCCATGTGGACAGAGTAGAGGCTTTAGAAACAGAAATGGCTGAGTTCGAATTTTGACTCCACTGCCTCCCAGCTGGTGAGTGTGCTGGACTTGTTCCTGAACATCCTTGGAACTCAGTTTCTTCACCTGTACAATGAGGTTAATACCACCTGCCTACAGTGCTGTCAGAAGGATTCAAAATAAAGTGTATAAAGATTCATGCACCTCGTGGCTACTATAGCATGAGATCCTGGTCAAAGACATACCTTTGGTCTTAAGATTGATTAGCCTGGAATGTTCTGAGGCTTAACGGCTATGTTCTTGTGTAAGTCAATTATCTTGATGAAAGCCAGAAGATAAGACCACACCCCTGTCAGTGAGGGTGGAGCTTTCCCTGAGGAGAATGAGCCTTACCACTGACATCTTCTCTTGGATGAGGTCAAGATCAATCCTGGGACAGCAAATCTAGACAGTGGAGGTGGGTAGGGACTGCCAGGGGGCAATTCTTCCTCTGCAAGGGGTTGGAGAGGCTTATGACGGTTGGTTGGTCTTGGGCTTTCTTCAGGAGACACGCTCTTGGGTATTCTTACTGGAAAGAAGAAAGATGATCCCTTCAAGATTGTCATCATTGGGAGCCCGTAAAGAAGAGACTCCTTAGGGCCTCTTTATGCCTAATGGCCCTGAACATTCACCACTGTCTATTTTGTCATTTTGTTTTGCCATCAGCAACTTTCAGTGGACCTTTTCAAAGAGTCAAAGCCTACTCTCCACAATTCCTGTGAGGAAATGGGCCCACATGGAGGGTGAAGGGGTCTAGGTGAGAGTAAGGCCCGAAAGACGTCAGTCTCCAGGTGGAGGAGAGCAGATAGATGCTCGCAGGAGGGGAGATGCCACATCCCGGGGTCTGAGCTGCAAAGGACAAGCGGAGAGGGATGCATAACACCTGTCTGCCTTGCATGGGGGAGCACGTTGTGATCGAGGCTGGCCTTCATGCAGCCAAGTGAGTGAGGGCATTTGTAAAGGAAGTATAAACTCGAATGAATGCATTTCTGATAATTGCTAGCTCCAGTTAGTTCTCTTCCAGCAAAAGATTAAAAGATGTGTATATATATAGACAGAATATATATACATACATTCTACATGATTGGATTTTGATGTGCGGAAACTGCCTGCAAGCCCCTTCAGCTTTTCTTAAGAACCATGAACGAGCAGACATTGGCCCCCAGTTGTTCCAGGAAATGGCAGGCCACAAAAAAAACCATCCTTTCTTGAATGCCCCCAAGCTTCTCACTTGCCCCTTTGCAGCTGACCACGCCAAGTATTTGGAAGATCACTTAGAAAGTCTCCCTGGCTTCCACACCCCACCTTAGCAGAAAGTAGGACAACCAGAATCTTGCCTCTGCATTTCTCTTCACTCTGCAAAACCTGAGCTCTTTTCTAGCCAGCACCTCTGAGCCCCTGCTGGAAGGCACCGCAGGGCACACGGCTTCCCCCGCTGCAGGCTCCGGAGTATGAGTATGCAGCCTGTGTTAACTTCATCTTGGATTTAGTTTGTCTTGGCAGATGGGAAGGCAGACCAAAATGTATCTTTACCAAACAAGCAAATTTGGAGGAGAGATCCTAGGGGAAGTAAAGGGTTTACTCTTTCTTTGTGTGTGTGTTTGTTTGTTTGTTTTGTAGTTTTCTGGTTAGAAGGGACCCCAGAGGAGGAGAGAAAGGAAGAAGGGAGAAAAAAGGTCTGGCACCCAGAGGAAGCTTCGTGCCTTTTGCCTCTCCTTCCTGCCGCACTGGAGCAGACCTTTGTGTGAGAGTCACGGGGCCTCCCTGTGGGAAAATAGGCAAGAGATTCCCTTACCGGCTTAAGAGCTGGAGAGGGAGAAGGAAAGCGCCAGTGCCGAAGGAAGGAGACGATCCCTTGTCCTTGTGGCTATAGCAAATGCAAACTAGAGGGCTTTTTATAATTTTTTTTTGTTAAAATTGAATGCACTAGATTCATGCACTAAATCAAACCAAATGAATAGGTGTCACACATCTTCCATGTTCAGAGTTTAATGTATAACTGCTAATAAACACTGTGCGATGGGAATTTAATTGAGTGAAAGTGACTCTGACCTCCCGAGAGGTTCTTACCAAAGAATCTAGATTCTCATTTTGGGATTTGAACAGAACCTAGTGACAGCATATCCGGACAGGGTCTGGGATGTTCTCTGAGCTGGAGCTGAAAGGCTTCATCTAAGGAAGCCTAGTGTCTTGACTGAGGAAGACGTTTCGAGTCCCATTTTCTTCACGGGCAATGGGCATTTGTTAAATTTGCTCCACTCTAGGTGGGATATCATATGCCATCCCTGTGCAGCTAATTGTTTCCAGGCCTCAACAAAGTGTAGGTACAAATGAGTTTTGTGTTGACGCTAATGCCCAGATCCTGATGGCTTTCAGCCCTGACCACAGCGTGCAGGACCTCAACACCCTTCCTTCTCCAGTCTTCCTGTTCTTGAGCAGTTAGGGTTACGGTCCAGCTGTAGCTGACACCCTTCATGAGGACTCACTCTCCGGCAAATAGCTCCTTTCCTGGGAAAACTACCCCCAGGTTTAAGACCCAGTGAGCATGGGGGCAGGAAGAGAGCCGGAAGCACTCCCCTCCCCTGAAACCATCTGCCTTAGTCCAGTGACCCACAGCCTCTGAGAGCTCACATTCTGGAAGCCTCCCACCTGTGGGGCTCATGACCCATCCCTCAGGACCCCAGAGGTCCGAGGGGAACAGGACCCATGTCACAACCGAACCGCCCATTCCTTACTCTTCGTCTCTTTCATTCATCCTCTCCTGTGTAAAATCTCGCTTCCCCTTTCTTCAGCAAAATGCAAAGCCCCAGGCATATCTACATCCAGAGAGGTCACCACCAGCTGTTTGCTTAAACAGTCATGTTGATCCCAGCTTGACCGAGCTGGGGACACACCAGATGCTCTTAATTTAAACCAAACCTTTGAACTCCAGTCTTTGGAGGAGGAATGGTTAAATGCCCCACTTGACTCTAATCAGACTGTAGGTCTAGGACTGATGTGAGGTCAATGCATGGATGGACCTGTGGGGGTAGCGCATGGACTGGTGGCTGTGTGACGCTCTGAGATTGGCTGGGTGGGGGAACATAACACCTTTTTTAGAACTGAGGGACCACTCTAACCTCCTGACCTCTGTTCAGGAAGCCTTTCTTGATCCTACTAAGTGGATGTAACCTCTCTGTTCAACTCGCCATAGCCTGATGCACCTTCTGAACAGTTCACAGCTTACTCTGATTTAGGATTTTTATAAACAGTCTTGATGTATACTCTATTTGTTTTATTTATGTTTATTTATTTTCGAGACAGAGAGAAACAGAGCATGAATGGGGGAGGGGCAGAGAGAGAGGGAGACACAGAATCCGAAGCAGGCTCCAGGCTCTGAGCTGTCAGCACAGAGTCCAACATGGGGCTCGAACCCATGAATTGGGAGATCATGACCTGAGCCTAAGTTGCTTAACCGACTGAGCCACACAGGCGCCCCTGTACTCTATTTGATAATGCAGTTTATAGAGCAGGAATCTGTTCCCCTTGTCAGGGCCTCGCTCATGGCAAATGTTGAACCGTATTTGTTTGTATGAATTAAATTCTGTTCAATTGGATTAAGCCCATTGGTGGCCAACTCTTCCTGGAATGTGACAGGAGAAATAGAGCTCATGCCACAGAGCAATACCATCCTTCCCATCCTACATCGCCATGGCAGTGGGCAAGGCCATGCCATGCAGCAAACACCAGTATCAACGTGCCCTCAAATTCTAGACTGGCTCTCCGTTCTTCCAGAGACAAGACTAGTGCCCCTTATCCCTCTCCACTGGCCTCTTGGAAATGCCCTTACCCTTCGACTAGAGCTCCTGGCTGCCCTTCCAAGTCCTTTGGAGCTTTCAGCTCTTCCCTCCACCTCGGCTTTCCCTTTGGGGGTGAAAAAAACTTCTCTTCAGGAGCTTTCAGAAGAGAGAAAAAAACAAAAGCCACCTGGCTTTCTCAAGGAAAGATGAGAAGCCCAAGGAAATCATCAGAGTCTCTCAAATTGGCAAATACCATTACATTTTTTAATTAAAATACCTAGTTTGGACATTATATGCTCTGCTTGGAGGAGGGTAAGTTATTCCATCACTTCTGGAAGACAATAATTTGGCTAAATGTCGGGCCGTTTAAAATGTTCACATCTTTTAATCCAGCAGTTTTACTTAGAGCAAGTTTCCTGCAAGTCACAGAAAAAAGCAAGCAGGAAAAAAATTTAAAAAGGTACTCAACTCACCAGCAAGAAAGAAAATGCACCTCAAAACACCAAGATGTTTTTTAACCCACCAGACTGGTAAAAATGTAAAAGTTTGACCAGGTGGTAAATGTCCAGGAGCATGGATCCTTTTACATACTGCTTGTTTGAATGTGAATTGACCAAGCATTTTAGAAAAATTCCCTGGCATTGCATATTACGATTTCAAATATACATCCCCTATGAATCAATAATCTTAATTACAGAAACTATGCTGAAGAAATAAAAGCATCAGTATATGAAAGTTCATGTGGATATTCAACACAGTTTCAATAGTAACCTGAAAACATAGCCACAGGTGGTGAATTATGGGAAATCATTTAATAAATTATGGTGTATCCACATCATGGATTATTATACAGTTATTTTAAAAATAATCATATCTGTATGTTCTGCCCTGGAAGGTTGCTTGAGATTTATTAAACAAAAATAAAAATTCAGAGAAAAAATGTATGGTAAGACTCTATTTTTATTTTTAAAATTACTCAGTTATTCATTTATTCTTTCAATAGATGTTTATTAAGGCCCCGCTAGCTCTGTGCCAGAGACTAGAGGTGGAATTGTAAAAAACACGTGATTTCTGCCTTTCTATATGCTATGTTAGCATAGAAAACACAGAGCAAGGAAATAAACCTCAAGAAATCATTGAAGGGAGGAAAAAGAGCATATATAGTTTGTTTTACATCCATATGTTGCCTAAATTAATTTCTGGAGGCTGTATCACTTTTGCAATTAAACAAAAAATTCACATACACATAAACAAACAAAAAAAATCCTAACGAAGTAATCAGAGAGACACCTAGGGGTTTGTGTATGAGGAGATGCCACACAGTGGTCATGACCTTGACTTTGGAGTCAGATAGACCTGAGTGTGTTTCCACCTCTACCCTGACTATTGGTGTGATCCTGATAAGTCATATGACTTTTCTGTTTCTCAGTCTCTTTCCCAGTAGAAGGGATATCATCATAATATTCATCCTGAAAGGTCATTGGGAGGACTAGTGACATGATGTATGTAAAACATGTAACACAGTGTCTGGCACATAGTAGATATTTATCAAATGGTAGCTATAAAAACAATAAGGATTTTTATATTTGTATTATTTTAAATTGCAACAAAAACGTAAATATCCAATAATTGCTATATGCAGAGTGAACGTTCTTATGATGGAAGATTGTGATGTCATTAAAATCACAATTTCAGAGATTTTTCATGAAATGAGAAAATATAATTTTGTAGTGACCATGAACTTACATATTTACTATAATTTCCATTCTGAAAACACGTGTGTGTGTGTGTGTGTGTGTGTGTGTGTGTGGTGTGTGTGAGAGAGAGAGAGAGAGAAAGAATCAAAGGAAATGTCTAGAATATCGACAAGTTGGCTGAAGTGTTTGTAACGTCCCCTTGTCAGTTTTCAAAATGACAGGCAGAAAAATCTCCAAAATTAATAATGGGCTATGTGCTTGCCTCTGAGCTTCGAAGATGAGAAAGGGTGGGTGCTGCAATTTCCATTCTCCTTCATTTGGCTGAAGAGGAGAATCCCATGTGATCATGAGAATTGAGGCCCTGTCAAGTTGGGAACAAAAGTGGATTGGATATCGGAAGTCAGAGGCCCCCCTCTGCTGGGGCAGGGGATACCCGCAGGGGTCGACATGAGAAGGTGGAGATTCTGTTTTAGGAATCAGAATTTTAAAGCTGCAAAGGAATCTGGAGATCGTCAAATTCCTTGCTTGTCAGAGTGTGGTCCGTGGATCACTCCAGAACTTGTGAGATGCAAAACCTCCCCAGATCTCGTAAATCAGATTATGCATTTCAACAAGATTCCCAGGTGATTCTTTTGTACATTGTAGTGTGAGGAATGAATGACATTCCCTTGAGGCTTTTAAGAGGTGGGATGACATGTTCAAGGTCACAAACGGGGATTTTTGTGTCAGAGGCAGAAACACGACTCTGGACCCCCATTGTTTTCTCATCTTGGTGCCCCTTACCTCGTTATCCCTCTGTTCATCCTATACATTGTACATTGTCCAGTCCCTCCTCCCCAGGTCTTTTCTTATTTTAGTAATTTTTAGAGAGGTATGGTGTTTTATTATTGAGTCTGTACTGCACAGAGACAAATTATTCTTGTTGTATGGCAATGGGTGAGTTCAAGGTCAGCTTCAAGTGCCTCCATTATTGACATTGCCTGATCTAACTCCTCAGGAGCTTTTTAAACGTCCATTGAGATTAGTCCTTAGTTCCCTATAAACTTGCTGTCACCAGATCCAAGTGAAAACATGGTCCAAAGGACAACTGAAAGTCTCAGAATTTCTGACCAGTCTCAACACAAACGTCTTCTCCATCCCGCCCTTGCCTTTGTTCTGTGTTCTACCTTGGTTCTGCTCCCATTCTCTCTCACTTTCATCAAAGGATTAATTATACTCCTGGATTTTGATCTCAGATTTATTAAATGTTTAACTATATGTCCTTTGAATGATGGTTTCTCAGTAATGAGGTTCATTCAGAAGGAGAATAGCAGGTCAAGCATGAGTGTCATTTGGAAGAGCTTGACATCAGCCATTTCATCTCTGACAGGGTTAATCACTGCTTTGGTTTTTCAAGCCCTGGACCTGCTGGACTGTGCCTGCCAAGGTCAGCTGAGGGGCCCCAAATTAATTTTAAAGACATATGGTGGCTTGGAGTTCACTGAGTTATCAGCTCACAATATTAAAAAAAAGTGACTCATTTGATTTCCCCTCAAATTATGGACCGAAATATAAATTACCTTGAAATGGCTAGAAAATAATGCACCATTGTACTAGAATTAGAGATTTCTGCATTTGCAGCACTAGGCAAATTCTTAGAATCTACCTTTGTGAAGATAACATACAGGGCATGCTGGAAGAATTGCTAAGTATTGAGTTAATCCTATTCAGTAAAGACTTACCACCTATCTCTAAAATATACCATTTTAGATCTTGTTGGTGATGGCTGGGGCAGGGGATGGGTCCAGAAATGGCTTCCTGGTGGAGTTACAGTGTTACTAAGTTGGAGAGAAATAGGCAACATCTATCATTCCAGCAGAATATCAGAATCACAAGAGAAACCCACATTCTGTAGGAGTTTGCACCCTGAGATCAGAAAAGGCCAGGAATGGTGGTATTTGAGATGGGCTCTTAAATATATAATTTTAAAAACATTTCTACTTCATTTATAAACTTAAAAACTTACAAGTATAGCATGTGAGTTTTCTAATAAGTCATTCAGACGTGTATAAACAAAACATTGTCTACCCTTTTCAATCCCTAATCCCCCTTCCCCTGGCCCCAAAGTAATCAGTGTTCAGTTTGGCACATCCCTATCCACCTACAAATTTGTAGCTGACTAAAATGTTGCTTTGTAGTAGTAGTTGCTGTCATTGTTTTGTTTTACAAAATAGGATATTATATACATTATTCTGCAGTGTTTTCTAGTTTAATAAAATCCTGAATATTTTCTCAGCTTAATGCTTAATGATCCAATTTATTCGTTTTAATAGATCCACAGTGTTCTATACATTGACTGTTCCAGAATTTGATGCACCATTCTCATAGTGCTAGACCTTTAGATTATTTCCAGGGTTTTGTTATTTCACATTGGATCAAATATTAACGGGAAGAGATGGAATCAAAGAGTCAAAAAGGCCAGAAATATAACTTTGGGTTAAAGCATTCATGGCCCAAGAATTTTTCACCAAAGTCATTGCGTTGGTAGTGGCTGTGCTAATAAGAATCTTCCTGGTCCTCTCTGGTTCTGGGCTCTTCTGTTATCACTGATGATACTCACAGGCCTTGCTATGTTTCGTACTATAGCAGGGTTCCAACCATTTCGTCCTTTAATTGTGCCTTCCCTGTTCCCACACTCTGTTCAGAACCAGCTTTTCTCAGAATACAGAGATCTGTGAGGCAAGATTCATTTGCCTGGACAGTCACCCCTGAGGGGATTGTGGTGACCATGTGATTCAGGGAGGCCAATCAGATTCCGTCTTCTGAAAATTTACAAGTGGGACCTAGAGACTCAGTGAGGGCCCAGTGAGATTCTTGAACTGAGAAGTGATGGACAGCTGAGATGGAAGATTGTATATGAGCCAAGTACTTGCCCAAATTGAGAAAGTCAAATGCATGGAGAGGGCAAAGGATGAAGGAAATGTATAGAGCGAGTGAGCGGAAAGGAGAGAGCACGAGAGAGACTGATTTACTTACTTCCTACTGATTCTTCAGTGCCTGGTTCCAGCCCCTTTTGGGGACTGATCATACTTTCTGCCTTTGTATTCCCTAAGACACCTGTGTCTCCTAATATCTTTTTGTCTGGACAAGTGAGGGTGATTCTGTTTTTCAATTTGCAACCAAGTGATTTTTAACTAAGGCTTTGGCCAAGAGTGGGGTTAAGGGAAAGATATTCTTTTCCACCAAATTGAAGTGAGCAAGAGAGCATAGCCATCTTCCTGGGAGATGTGATAGCCTACTCTTTCCCAATGTAGAAAGAGATATAGATGGTGTGAGTTATTAATACAGGGTGTTATGTGACAACTAGTGAATATAAGTTTTCAATAAATAACATATTTGGGGGGAAAACTCAGAATGCTTCATTCAGTGAAATGATTCGAGGTTGCTCCCTTAGTGGGAGGTGGGAGGTGAGCTATAAGAACCAGGGCTCCCAGCTAGTTGTCATGGAGAAGATGAGGGATGACTGTCCTGGGTTCTGCCACAGCCCTCTTGTGTGACACTGGAAACAAGAACTTCATTTTCTCTTCTGTAAACGTTAAATATAATGTTTTTCAGGGAATTAAATGAAATAATGGACATAATGTCTGACATCACACCTGGCACTTGATAAGTACTCCACAGTATCAGGTCCTTCCATCTCTCTCTCCTCCTCATACCCCTAGCTCTTCCTTTCACCACTATTTAGGAATCCAAGTTCCTTTAATCCCCATCTTCTCTAAGGTTGACTGTGCTCCACCCTCCTCCTGGTGCCCATGGAGCAAGTCCAGAGAAAGCCCACAAGAGACCATAGTGCCCTAGACAGATTGAAAGATACTACTGGAAAGCGACAGGGTCCTGGAGGGGTGTGGGAAGAGGGGAAGGGCTGCGTGTGCACAGAAATCCTTGTGCCTATGACTGAATTAGAAGCTGTCACACAGAATAAAACCAACTACTGAGTTCTTTTACTACTACACAGATCAGCTCCACCAAATAATTATAGTGCCAGGTGTTTAGAGACAGCCACAGATAATGTCATAGAGTTGCTGTCTGAGCTGTGTGTTTACAATCAGCTAATGGCTGTTCCCAAAGCCAGTGTTCTAAAGTGACAGCTATAGTTACTTACAATTTAATGTTGACTAATATGCCCATATGTTGGAACCATATAAATATATTATGATGATTGACCAGTCCTCTGTCTGAAGAACTTAAAACTAGAATGAGTATATAAAAGCATATACACACACGTACACTTGAGGGATAATAAAGAGAGCAATTTTTAAAATTAGGCCATAAATGAAATTTCTTGCTAGCATTAAACAATTATGAGGTTCTTAGTGTCACTGGTCTCTGTGTAGAACAAATGAAGGACTTTCCCCCCCCAAGAATTTCCATTCTAAAAAGAACAAAAAGATCTGGAAGGCTAGGACTGTCTAGGTCTGTCTAGGCAGGAGGAGGAAGGACATGAGAGCCCTTTATCACTCACAGATCCTTCACCCTTTAATGATATGGTTGGTTGACTGGCACTCATTGTTTTATTAATGCACACAACAGTGTTGTATACCCTCTGGTTACCAGGCTCTGGGAACGTAAAGTCTACGAAGTTAGAAGGCTTCTTTCCCAATAGGATCTCTCAGGCTCATGGGGAAGACAAGCACATGGGCAGATACACTACACTGAAATTTTGAATAATTATAGAAATGTCATTATGCTCTGAGTGAACCTATAAGGCAGAGCTCTTCGGTCTGTCTACAGGGATTGGATGACTTGAGAGCTAACCATATCATTTTACAGTTTGGAACTGCCTACAAGTGTGTGCGTGTGCAAACGCTTACGTATATGCATATATAACACATACATGTGATATGCATGCATACATGCATGAACATGCACAACATACGTGATGATGATGCCTTTTTATCTGCCCCCCAGTGCATATACTGATACTCGAGAAATAGGGTCCTTTGAAGGGGAGAAATGTAAATAAAAACCTCAGTACATCTACAATTGAGGTTCGGACACGTTATTGGGAGACCACATACATGTGTGGGTGGATTCTCCTAGAAGCTAAATCTAAGAGCAATAATAGGATCCTGAAGAGAGGAGTCACCAGAAAGAAAGGAGCAAGACATGACCAATGAGACTCCGTGATAGTCTTGAGGGTCGGAGGAGAAAAGTGGTGGTTCTGAGGTGGCTTCCTGAAAACCTGTCCCGGTCTGGTTATTCTGGAGACATGTGGGCACACTGGGGAGAAAAAAAGGCGTGTGTGTGGACAGAACAAGCTATGCCACTGAATCCTTAACACTTCGCGGCTCAAGTGGCCATGCTTTGGTGTCCTGTTAAGTTCTTGTGACGGGGGAGAGAGCTTTCTGCTTCTCCCTTCATACCACACACACACACACACACACACACACAAGCTGTCATTAAACCGTGAGTAAGAACATTGATGTCCAGGAAAGATCAGCAAAAAGTTTCATTCTATGACTCCTTTAAAATGCAACATTCCCTATTGCATCCAACTAAAGCTTCCTTTATTCAACCATCTGATAAGTGTGTCTCAGGGTCCTATTAGGTGCCAGTGACACTCAGCGTTTAAAAAACGGATCTGTTGGCCCCTTTCCTAGGTGTAACCCAAGGGCCCTTCTGAAATGAAGGACACATGGAGGCTAAAATAGCACAGTTGGGTTCCTTCCTCATTAGACAAGATGGAAATGGACTTGGAACGGGGAGGAAAATGATTTCTGTGGAGGAAGGTCTGGGATCACTGTAAGTGGCACGAGCCACCAGATGAGAGCCACTCCTTCTCATGCTGCTGGGCCAGTAAGAGATGGAGCAGCAGGAATGAGGGGCTGAGGAAAGGAGTGCATAGTTCCGAGCGGGCTGGTACAGTACGGTGGCTCAGTACCGCACTTCTGATGGCAGACAACCTGGATCTGAATCCCAGCCCTACCACTTACTTGGGCTGGTGACTTGACTTAGTGCGACCACTGTTCCCCATCTCTAAAGTGGGGTTATCAGTTGTACTTGAAGTGTTTTATTTATTTGTTTAAGTTTATTTATTTTGAGAGAGCGGAGGGGCAGAGAGAGAGGGAGAGAGAGAATCCCAAGCAGGTTTTGTTCTGTCAGCAAAGAGCCCAATGCAGGGGCAAACTGTGAGATCATGACCTGAGCTGAGATCAAGATTTGGACGCTTCACCGACTGAGCCATCAAGGTGCCTCTGATTTAATCATTTTAACAATCTGCCAGAGTCGTTGCTTTCTTGCTCCCAATCTTCTTCCTTCCCCTCCTCTCCCCTTGAACGGGTTTAAAAGTGAAGTTCCAGGACACCTGGGTGGCTCAGTAGGTGATGTGTCCGACTTTGGCTCAGGTCATGATTTTGAGGTTCATGAGTTCAAGTCCTGTGTTGGGCTCTGTGCTGACAGCTGAGAGCCTGAAGCCTGCTTTGGATTCTGTGTCTCCTTCTCTGCCCCTCCTCTGCTTGTACTCTGTCTTCCTGTCTCTCTCAGAAATAACTAAAACAGTAAAAAAATTAAAACAGTAAAAGTGAAGTTGCAAAGAATATGACACTTAACTATCAAATATTTGGCCATGCATTTCCTAAGAATAAGGACATTTTTCTCAAAATAGTAGCACCATTATTGTACCTAAGGAAATTAGCAATACTTTTCTGATATCCAGTCATGTTGTATTTTCCCAACTGTCCAAAAATATGTTTTACAGCTATTTATTTTCTAATCAGGATTCAGTCATGGCTCATAAATTATATTTGACTGTTGCAAGGTTTTAGTCTCTTTTAATCTATAATTTTTTTTCTTTCTTTAATGAGATTCATTTTTTGGAGTCAGGTCAGTTTTCTTATTAGACTCTCCCACACTCTGGATTTTTCTAATCTCTTCCTATGTGTCATTTAATCTCTTCTTATATCCTGTATTTCCTATGATTGAAGGGCCCTCTGGAGACTCAGTTAGATTCAGAGCAGTCCTTTCAACAAGAACACTTCATAGGTGTTGTTTCGTGGTTCGTGTCACGAGCCGCCAGTAGGTACAGGCTGCCAGACTGCTTGCTTCTAGGTGACACCAGCTTGTATCCTGTGATTAAGGTAATGGCTACCCAATCGTTCCTTCTTTAGGATCTACTGTCCTTTTTGTAATTAGTTAATCATAATGTGGATCAGTATTTGGTCCTGGCCAAATCGTCCATTCCCCTGCACTCTGCGATCCCTGGGAGTCCATGGTCTTTACCTGAAACAATTATCATCGTAAGGATGGAAGATGGCAGTTTCCTGTTTCCGTGATTCATTTCACTTTTATTTAGCCAGGATTCTTCTGTAAAGGAAGGCTTTCCACCCTGTCCCATGATCCTCTTTCTCTCTCTTGGTGTTGACAACTACTATGGTTGGAGGTTTTTTTTGCTTTTGTTTTATTCTTTACTTTTTGGTTTTTGTTGTTGTTTGTTTTTAATTTGATTTGTCCAATATAGGCCTCTCGGGCTGGCTTTTGAATATTTTTGGCGTAGGCCCCTTAGTCTCTGAGGACTTCCTTGCTCACCGGTACAACAGGATTTCATAGGCTCGCAGGCCACCTGTGCTTTTACTTCCCAGGGCCTGGAATCAGTGTTTCTGTTGTGTTGTGTTGTGTTATGTGTGTTGTGGTGGTAGTGGTTGTTTTATTCTTTGTTGTTTTGTTTTCGGTTTTTTTGTTTTGTTTGGCTTTGGTTTTGTTTGTTTTTTTTTTAAGTGAGGTCTGATTCTTTTTAGTGGAAAATGATATTTAGAATCTGAGATCCAGGCACTAGATTTGTTCGTTGTTATTGACAAGAAAGCGCCTTTTACAAAATAAAGAAGGGTAGCTTTTGGTTTGGAATTGTGAGGTCTATCCCCAGACGTCCTGCAGAGAAGGGGTGACCAGAAAGGGACAGTTTCTGCTCCTTAACCCGTTAGACTTTTTCAGGAAAGATATCAATATGCCATAACCTAAAAGTGGATGTTCCATTATTGCGCTCCGGGGATCAGGGGACATTTGCTTTCATCCAGGATAGAAAGCATCTATTGTCATCATTAGCGACGAACACCAACCTGAACAGAAGAGAGATTTCAATCTCAAAAGAAGAGGTTTCTGTATCTGGAAAACTCTTCTGAATTTGAACAAGTCAGAGACATCAACCATCCAATTTTTCCTTTGTTTTAATATTGATTTTTTTTCTCTTTGGTTAAGGGAGGGTTGGAGTTTGCACACAGAAAAAAAAGAGCTCCATATTGATTTTTATGCACAAATTATTTTCTTCATCAAGATACAAAAGAGAATATATTGTAAGAGTGAGAAGAATGTTCTATTCCTGATAATTAGGTCCCCTTAAATATAAGAAACCATACCCTGTTCTCCTGCGATGAGAAGCAGGGCACCAGGACTCCCATTATTGCTTTACTTAGAAGCACTAAGTTGTATGAATGGACTTTTCATTAGTGACAATTTAGCTGTGAAGCTTTTATGGAGAAAGAGAAAGGCAGGAGAGTACGAACAGTGGGGAAATGGTTTCCTTTGCACTGCTGATGTTCTAAAAAGTGCCCAGAGCCGTTGTGGGGCGAGCTGGTCGATATTTTTAAGGCTGTTTGAAATACATGGGCTTATCTTATCTCGAAGGAGGGGAGGACTAGACTCAGGCTAAGGCTGTGATTGGTAGAGTCAGTAGTCACACCACCCAGGATGGGGGGGGGGGGGTTTGATTATTTCTGTAGTTGGAACGATATTCACACTTTGTGCTCAGACATAGTTATGAAGTGGTCTTGTTTTCTGTCTTGATTTTGCCTTGATCCATCCTGGTCACGGAGTGACATCTGATGTTGACATTGTATGAAATGATTTCTGTTCAACAGGGGAACACCACAGCCTCACTGTGGGGATCAGGGAAGTCTGGATGTCAGGGGCTGCACCCCCACCCTCGCCGAGGAGCACCAGCTCACGTTGGATGCATCCTAGCCCATTCAGGGGTTCATCTGCTGCAGCATTCATAGCTCTAGAGCCCACACCTTGGATGCAACAGTAGGTGAATCCAAGTGGCTGCTTCCTACTTCTCTCTTTTTCTGCTTCTCTGTGTATGAGCCAAATATAACCATCCCTCATCGCTCAAATTTATGTGTCCTCAGGTGAAGTGAGCATCAGATATTGACTAGGGTCTCAGAATCCTAACTCTACATCCCCTAGTGAGAGAATAGGATTCATTTGCTTAGGTCAGGGGACCACGCCTATAGTCAATGGTCTTTGGGTAGGAGGGAGGGATTGTGGGAGAAAAATATCATCTGCCAGGCTCCCTCTGTAAAGGAGATCAATCCTTAGAGAAGGGGGTCATGCTGGGCATTGCCTAACACAGGGCCAGCTCACCCAGTTTCCATGTTAGGGACCTCAATGATAGGGTAGGATAATAATGACGCTAATACCTTGCATGGCTTCTCCTTGTGCTGTAACCCTAGAATTGAAACTAGGACCCAGACTTCACGATTGCCAAGACAGCTCTCCCTCCATCACGAGTGGAAGGCTGTTCCCCAGATCTCAGGGCACGTTGGTGTTGGGTCAGAGTGGTGGAATTTGCTCAAGGCAAAATAACACGTACAAAAGCTGAGCGCAGTTTCAGGCTTGGTGAGCTGTCTGCCTCAGAGCCCAGTAAGAAGTGACAGAAGACTGGCAGAATGGGAGGAGTGGGAAATCAGAGAGAGAATGGATGGTTTTTCCTCTTGAAGAGGCGAGAGGTGGTGGAAAAGGGAAGAAGGAGACAGGAGGATCGTGGCTGGAGGGTTTTGATAAAGCACAGGAGCCCTCACAAGGACAGAGGAACCATCAGGGAAGTCATGTGGAAGCCTGGGGGCAGAGGGCTCGGGATGGTGAGGAAGCCTATGCCCAATGGGGGTCCGTTCAGGGTCACGTCCACTGTGCCGTCTCTTCTACCATCATGTCTTTTACGGAGAGATTACAGTGACTCTGACTTCCCGGAGTAGGGAGAACATTGGAAATAGGGCTGAAATTCCCTCCAGCCCTCACTCTGTGATCGATGACTTTAATAAGCTCCACGATGCCAGGAGACCCTGTAAAATTGTCTCTGGAGCTGCAGCTCTCTCCTGTTCCCCGTGGTGGGAGCAATTTTGCATTGAACTATTCTGCATTTTATAAATTTGGTTATTTCTTATTTAAGTGAGCTATTCTTGGGGAAGAGGTCCCAATAGCTCAGACCTTCCTGTACAGCCTGGCACTGTAGCCGTTGGCATTGTGGATGTCACGGTGGCTCACACTGTCATCAACAATCTAGGCAGAGGCAGGCTTGTCTTGGGTCCCTGGAGGATGTTTTAAGTCCCTAAGTTGTCTTTGTGTCTTTAGATTGTTTATAGTCAAAGGAATGACGAGCCGGTTGGACCAGTCCTAGGCGCACAGTAGGTGGAATTCTAAAGGACACACAGGCATTTGGGGAAGTTTGGTACAAAGAGGTAGAGCCCCCAGCAAGATGAGGACAAATTTAGTGGTTTTCAGGGAATTCTTTTGTTCCTCTTCAAGTTTCCATTAAAAAAAGAAAGAAGATGAAGAAAAGAGGCAATTTGTTGTGGAGTTTTTTTGGTTCTGGTTTTTGTTTTGTTTTTTTGTTGTTGTTGTGTTTTGTTTTTTTTTTTTTCTTTTCTTTTTTGGATTCTCACTCTGGGAGCTGGAGCTGGTTTTAAAGCATTAGTGCATTAATCAGTTCAGTTCTGGCCTTCCTCTCAGGGCACAGATGTTCCCTCACTGCAGGGGGAGAGCCTCTGGCTTGGTGGGAGAGAAGGACACGGGAAGGGGAGTATTCCAGCTCGCAGACAAAGACCCACACTCCCCTCTGTGGTCTGCAAGTGTTGGGGGAGGGGCTGGCGGGGGGGGGTGTGCAGGCAAGCACACGTCAGTGTGTGGTCTGCGTCTGCAGTGTCCGCGGAGCCAATAAGCTGCGTCTACCCAAACGATGCCCCTTCCTGCCCCATGGCGTGCTCCCTGTTCTGGCACCCCATCGGCGCCTTCCAGCATCCTCTCGTGGCCCACGCCCACCACGGGGTCACCCAAGCCCAGCCCTCCCACCCTGCCCTCTGTAACATATTCCCGTCCCTGGCTTTGTTGTCCCTGGCTTTGTTGCCCCCACCCACAGCCATTCTCCCTAAAGCCCCACGAACACCACAACTGGCTTAGAAATGCCGGCACAAGAGCCCAGTCCTGAGCGCTCAGGGCACCGTGCAATCTTGCTCCC
The DNA here is from genome assembly GCA_004023845.1 of Helogale parvula. Lineage (NCBI taxonomy): Eukaryota > Metazoa > Chordata > Mammalia > Carnivora > Herpestidae > Helogale > Helogale parvula. Next base: position 110,841 of record PJEM01004576.1, on the reverse strand, counting down.
CCGACCTGGAGTCAGACTTCTGAGGGCTTCGGCCACAGAGCCCCGAGCTGACCCCTTTCCCACCGGGACCCCCTGCTTTTCAGACCTTTCGGTCTGTTCCTTTCTCCTTTCCTGAAGGACCTCCATTTATTGAAGGTCACAGGCCATGTTTCCGCAGCGTGAGGAAACCCTGCCCTCTCACGTCGCTGTGTCCTCTCCTGGCTCGCAAGCTGTAGGGCCCTGCATCCCCGGCAGTCCTGCCCAGCTCCTCTCTGGACTGCTGCCCGACCTCTTTCCATCCTGGCGTGGAACCCGTCAACCCGACAACTTCCCTGCAGGCCTCCGGGTGCGGCCCTCTCCCTGGTGCCTTCTGCCACCGCCCTCCCCTCCAGGACTTAGGGACAGGCCCTGCTGGGGCCAGGACTCAGGCGAGCGCATGTACCCCGGGCATCCTTTCCCACAGCGCTCTGAAGAGCTGCTTCCTCCACCGAACTGCAGTTTTTCTCCCGAAGGGCTTAACATTGGACGACTTTGTTCACCAGTCTCATTTCTTGCCTCGTGATTGCAGTGATCTAGATGGAGGTGGTCACTTTTCTCCGTCCCACGTCGGCCACAGAAACAATAGTTGCCTCATTAACTTTTCTTTTAGCACATGGAATAAAACATATCTGTTTCAATCAACATTTCAGGTTTTAGGTTTCTGCAGTCTTACAATGAACAGATGCGCTACAGCCTATAAAAAGAACAGGCATAGAGGCAGTGTGCGCGTGTGTGCGCGCGTGCGCGCGTGTGTGTGTGTGTGTCCTTATTCTCTTGCCGCGGCCATAAAGCTTTTCCTGAAATTATGAAAGGAAGAGTTGGGCCATCAAAGTACAGGAAGACAACCCTGCCTGGTTCTGTCTAGTGGCCCTGAAGTTCATTCAGATCATGCGTATTCAGTGGTACCAACTGAAGAGGATGAAGGCCGGGGGACTGCGCAGTGAGACTGCTCTGGAAGGCAGAGGCAAAGAGAGGACGCTCGGTGTTAAGGCTCCGCGTCTGTCCTCTGCCCCCGCCTCGGAAAAGGTTTTCAGATCTGAACTCGAGGATCACATTCCGGTGTTCCATTACTTCCCACACCCCAGGTTCCTCCAAGGTGGGGTCAGGTGCACAAACTTTCAGCTGAGTGCTGGATTTAGGAGAGAGCAGAGGGCAGAAATTACTTTCATTGTCGAACTAAGGACATGTGAGGTACAATCTACTGTCGGCCAGGTCGGTCACAGAGGTGGCTCTCCCATGCTTGACCCGTCTTGTGGGCATCCATGCTTTTGTAATTCTAACCCAACAGCCCGTTAAAGCTGCCGCTAAATGTACCTGTGAGGGGGGTGCTCTGTATTCTTCGAGGAATCTCCTGTCTTTTTCTACCTTCCCAGTAGATGCTATCTTCTCTTTAGCTAGGACCCACCAGTATTTATCATTTGTTTGAAAGAATAACAACCCTAACGTATAACACCTGAAGTCCGTATAGGCGAGGATGGCTTGTAGACAGGACTAGTGAAGCAAGAGTGAGCTTGAATGTCACACCTTTCGTTGGTGCAATGGCCGCAGAGACTGAATTCAGGCATTTGTACCTTGGAAAAGCCCTCATAAATATTTAGTGAGCTGATGATCGAGGAAGGGCTGGTGGAGAACCGAGGCAGTAAATCCTACTCTGAGGCGTATGAGAAATATTTTTCGTGGTCGGAAGAATTTATGAGTGCTGTGGGGGTGGGGCCTGCAGGAGTAGAGGGGGTGAGGGGTGGGGGCTTGAGCTCGTGATTGGTCATGATCTTATTTTCAGGGCTCAGATTGACTCCAGAGTGTTTTCTGCCCACTCCAGGATTCTAAAATATGTAACTTTATATATGTATATAATCATCAGTTCTGCTTTTATTATGAAAACAAAATACAATTTCACCAATTCCCCAGCCCTGGTTATATTTCAAGGTTTGATTAATTTTTGATTTTTCATTGTTCTCCTTCTGAGTAATCGCTGCCAGGAGGATCCATTTCAGCATTTCTTTTCACGGGGCAAGATGCTGTCTGTCTCTAATTCTGGCAGGCACCTGGGAAGGTGACTTGGTGAACCAAGGAGAGATGGGCCGCTTAGCCGGCGCCATGGCTCAGGCAGACGCCGCCGGCGCTAACAGACTGGGAGACTGTCAAACCTCTCCAGTCCTGCTACGGACACGGACTGGAGGAGACCGGCGTAGCTAACACACCGTGACCCAGTTGCTGGCCCTGAAACTCTGGCCAGAAAAGTCAGGGTTACTTAGCACTCTGGATCTCCTGAAAAACATCTTCATGTTGTCTTTGTCTGAACCTGTCCCTAGCCCAATGCTTCCCACGTATTCGTAAGAGAAGCCACACCCCACATGATGTCTTGGTGCAGAGGGTTCCAGTTCCACGAGGGTGGAAATGCCGTCTATAATCCCTCTAGGAGATCGTGATGTGAGGAACACACCAAAGGCTCCGAGACGTCCTGCACAATAAAGGTGGTCAGGTTTTATTGCACCCACAATCCCCCAAAGCCATGTGGCCATGCTTACCACGATCTCCTGCCGTTTGGCAATGAGCAGGCCTGTCCCAGCCCCACCGAACTCCGGCTGGCTCTGAGAAGAAACCCCTGTCTCCTGGCCTTCTGGGCATGGCTCATGCTGTCTCCCCTGCCTGGCAGGGTGCTCCCCTCTCTCTTCTCTCCTCTCACCTGCCTTGCTGATTCTTAGGATTGCTTTCAGGTTCCATGTGAAGGTGGCCCCTCTCCGGGAAGTCCTTCCTCATCCCTGTGATCTGATTGAAAACCTCTTTGCTGGCCTCTCAGAACACATTTGCCTTCCTCCCCTGACACCCAGGACACTCCACTGTAACTGTGCACCTTCCCCAGGAAGCTGCTTGAGGGCAGGGCCATCTTACTCCTTACTTTCTCAGAGTCTAGCATGGCATTGGGGCTGATGTCACAGGCATGGCATGCATAATCCGAATCACTGAGACAGTACGTGTTAGGCAACGGAGCCCACCCTCCCGGGGCCTTTTCTGGCGTGGGAAGGCAGAAGCTGTACCAGTCATCTAAGGATTCAACATCTTTCCTCGGGGCTCCCCAAATGTATCCTCTCTGTCTGGGCTGTAGAAGCATTTATGGCAGAAGCTTGCATAAGAAGGCTCATGTCCTCTCTTGTCAATGAAAGCTCCCAACATCAGAAAGTTTATTTATGGACAACCTGACCAACCGCATCACAGCCCATATTTTAAAGTAAGATCCTTAGGAGATTTGCCTGCAATTAGAGACTGGGAAGTACTGCTCTTAGACACATTGGGGCTGGATTATGAGTCAGGGCTGATCTCCAAAGACTTTAACAGAAAGGTCCTGGAGGTTGTAAAAAATAAACATCTAAGAAAGCAGACTAAGTGAATTTGAAGGTAGTAAAAACAAAGAGGCATTCTTCTAGGTTCTCTTGCATGTATTAACTAATTTAATTTTCCTATTACCTACTCAAACATAAACAGTGGGAAACCTAGGGTAATTACCCCATTTTGAGCCTGATCTATTTAAAAAAATATTTTTAATTTTGAAATAATTATAGGCCCAGAGAAAATTGCAGAAGCAGTACAGAGAGGTCCTGTGTACCCTGCACCCAGCTTCCCACATAGGTAGCATTTTTCCGTAACTTGAGGACAACATCAAAACCAGGAAGCTGACGCTAGTACAATGTACGCACCTCATTCAGATTTCACCAGTTTTACACGAACCCGTGTGCGTGTGCCAGCTCTGTGTAATTTCCTCACACGTAGAGATTGGTGTCTGCACTACTGCACACATTCAGTAGTGTTCCTCACCGCCTAGGACCCCCCACTGCAGTGCCTTGATGAGACTGACCCATTTTGGGAGGACAGTTGTCAGCTGCAGGACATCCTCAGGTGAGCCCCCAGTGCCCATTGCACCATCTGGACATAACCTGTGGGATTGTGCAGCCGTCCATGGGGCTCCAGGACGTGGCCCCAAAAGTTAGCACAGCTTCCCAAAGCGTGTCTACTGAGCATGCCCAGAGCTTCCCCGACATTATAGAGCGAATAAACACAACAAAGGGCAGAAACCCAGTTCTGGCAGTTAAGGGAGTGGCCAGACCTCCTCCCTCTGACCCTTTTACCTAGGGACCCTCAGGGCTCTCACACTTTGGGGCTCCAAAGAAAGACATCCCATCATGGTGAGCAGCTTTCCTCTGTGAGCAATTTGAGCAAAATCCCCCGCACCCAGGGAGTAATCCCACCCCAGATCCTACCGAATCACCCTTTGCCACCAATTATTGCTCCATAGACGCTGTCCGCACTTGCTCAGATCAACAACAGGAGGTGGGTGACGATGGTAGTCAGTCCCCAGGCACCGAGCCCTTGGCAGGAGGCTCCACCCAGCCTGGGCACACGCTAATCACAGTGAGCAGCTGCTGCAGACTGATCACTCTGTGTGTGGCGGGTATTGTACTATGCATCTTATTCCATTATCGCGTTAAATCCTCAAACCCAGGCTGTCTCGGTCCAGGGTCTGTGTTCCTCAGCCGCCCTCGTCTGCTGTCACTCCAGTCACCCAGCAACTGGGAACTCTTGACAACAGTGGAGTATATTGTTGACGTAATCCCAAAGCACACCTCCGTCTTCTCTCTTCCCCTTTCATGTCCACCTTCTGGCCACGTCCTGTCACGCTCCCCAACTGTTCCCGTTTCTGAACCCCAACTTGTTTATTCTTTTGGTCCCCATAGAATGTCAGTGAGGATCAGAGGTTAATCTTGAGCACGTTTGGAAGCGAGGCAGCTTCTGTTTCGAACTGCCGTGTGGGCCTTTTACACCCACTCACCCTTCTTGTGTTTACAGAGCATTTCCGCATGGATGGTCTCACTAGACTATTACAAAAGCCCACTGATGTGTGTGACGAGGAAACTCACACCCGGGGACCTCCAGCAGCCACCAGCTCCAGACCTCATGTTCACCCCACCATGCTTACAACTAACCAAATTTTCGGGCCAGCTTTAAAGAGGAGGAGAAGGAAGAACAGTAACAATACTGAGAAAGCTGTGCCTACCTACAAAGTATACAATCCACAGCCCCGAACTTGAAAATCGTTATTTTTAGTGATGTGCGCCAAAATTTCCTCCACTGTTGACATTAGTGATTTTCATTTTCTGATACTTACCCTGTAAACTGTCCTGACCAAGACACTGTTAATGCGTGTCGCCTGCTCGGCGACCATAGAAGAGAGACGGGACAGATGAGCAAGGGGTCATATCATGAATCGATCATTTTGCGGGTAAAGGGAGGCCCTGCCCCCCATTACGTCAGAGCAGCAGGCGTAATTCTGGGTGGTCCCTGGGCAAGCTGGGACACTTGAACACTCTGCACACGAGGAAGGTGAAGTTCAGACTTTAGGTAGCTCTTCCAGTCACACAACGGCTAAGTGGTGGCGTGTGGATTTAGGCTGAGACCTGTCCTAGAGCATGAGCTTTGAGCTGCTCTGCTTGGCCTGATGGTCTCTCTTTTGCACTGGAGGTTTGGAGACCTCCATCCTGTGAGCTACCAGTAGAGACGCAGCCCCTTACAAGGGAAGAGGCAGCATTTCACAGAAAGTCAGTTGGGACCTATGAAGTATGTCAGAACCAACCCCGCCGTGTGCCCTAAGATTGCCAGCTGGTTCGGGAGGGTGCCGAAGTGAGGGCAGCTCCCTGGCTCACACAGGCACTCCTCCACCTTCGGCCTGCTGTACCCCTACTTATGAAGTGATTCCCACTCAGTGACGTAGGGTTTCATGGATGACGCCAGGTGTAAAGATTTTTTACAACTCCTTGGCGAGGCACAATAATTTCCCCTATCTTTTAAGTGAAATAGTCTATGCACAAGAGCAGTTTCTGAAATGCCAAGTGTCATAGAGATCATTCATTCATTCATTCATCATTCATTCTTTAATCCTTCACAATTCATTGGTTCTCTGGACAGTGCAGGGAGCCCTTCAGGCCACTCATCAGCCTTATCATGGTTGTCTCAGGCCCTCCCCTGTCCCTTGGATGACACCCACATTTTCAGACCTGTCCCCCTTCAGTATCACTTCACCTTGCTCTGGGATCCAGCCATGCTGAACCCCTGCGCTTTCTCCCTTCCTGGCCTTGGTGTAGGCTATTACTTCTGCCCTGAGCTTCTTCCTACAGTGTTCCACTTCATCTAGAAAACTGTTCATCCTGGGGCACCTGGATGGCTGCTCCGTCAGTTAAACATCTGACCTTGGCTCAGATCATAATCTCGCGATTCATGAGTTTGAGCCCCACATTGGGCTCTGTGCTGACAGCTCAGAGCCTGGAGCCTGCTTCACATTCTGTGTCTCCCTCTTTCTCTCTGCCCCTCCCCCACTCATGCTCGCTTGTTCTCTCTCTCTCTCAAAAGTAAACAAATATTAAAAAAATATTTCATCCTTCGGCTCAAATGTCACTTCCTCCATAAAACCTTTCCTGCCCTCTCTGGATGGAATAAGCGTGTCTTTCCTCTGCACATCCAAAGTATCTTACGTATATCCCTCTAACACAGACCTAAGTTGCTGTCATCATAGACCATGAGACTTGGAGGGCAGCGACAGAGCTCTGGACATCTAGACACTCCCAGACATAGCACACAAAGGAGACTCAAAGAATGTGTCTCAAATGAACAAATATTGTGCCCACTGGTATTATCCAGACTTGCCATCATTCTCTTCCAAGTCCTCATAGGCAACAGGCACTATAACTGTATTCTGAACTCATAGGAGACCAGATCATTTACTCCTGAGCTGTGCTGATGTTATGGCCTTCATAGCAGAAGAAAGGAGGAAGCTTCTCTATTGAGCACTAAATGTGCACAGTACCTGGTATAAGAACTCAGCACACGTTCATCTCTGAGAATGATCTTTGCACCACTTTGGAGAGATACATCGTAGTAATGTGATTTTGCAGATGACACAGGTTCAGGAGAGTTTAGTAACCTCCTGTGGTCAAAATGGTACAAAGGGATGGAGATAGATCTGAACTCAGATCTTTCTGGCCCCAAAGCCTCTGTGCTTCCTCCAAGCCTGAAGAAAAAGAAGGCAGCCCCTGCTGCCAGCCCCCGATTGTACCCTTGCCCTTGGAGGCAGGAGGCAGTCTGGAGTGGTTTGAGATATCTAATAATAATGAGCCTGCTCTTACCAAGTGCCTGCTGTGTGCTTGGAACTTCACAGCTCACTTGATCTTCACAGTGACCATGAGACAGGCACAATTAGTATACCCACTGCATGAATGAGAACGCTGAGACCCAGAAAGTTAAGAAGCTTTTCCCAGCAAATAAATGGTTTGTGACCTAGGACACATTAGTATCTAAAAAGTAGGTGGCTACCAGCTCCTCTCCCAATCACATCCCTTTGTTTTTACTTTTAATTGCCCCATTTAAAATTACCTTACCACTTGCTTGATCGGTCCCTCCCTCCCTTCTTTTCCCACTCCTCTACAAAAAATAAACTCAGTGATGGCAGGAGGTCTTTTCGGTCTTACTCACTGATGTGGCAGCCCCAGATCAATGCCTGACGCAGCGTAGGCCCTCAGGAAAGATTTAAATGAAAATGGTAGGGTTGGGATGGGAAAACCTGTCTGGGTTACCTGAACCAGTTTGCTTCTCTGCAACATGGAGGTAACGACCCCCACTTTTCCTGGCACTGGTGGTGTTCATAAGTGCCCCCCTGCCTTGTCTGGTACCCTGACATCACCCACTCAGTGGCGGCCAACATTACTGTCCCCTCTTCCTCAGCCATGTGCTCCACTTGGCAACGCAGACTCTCTGGACTGCCACTGACTGAGTCTGTCTTAAATAGGTCATTCCAAAAGGGATTTTCAGAAGAAATGAAAATGAAATGAAGTGGAAACCTAGCTCTGGGAACACCCAGCATTCTACGAACTTATTAGAGTTCAGGCCAAGTGGGAGGCCTGGGCCTTGGTCTTGGTGTCCGGGACCTGCCTGTTCTTGGTTTAACACAGGGTGAGTGTGCAAATGGGGTCCAGGGGAGAGCTACAGCCAAGGGGCCACATCTGCCACCTACCTGTCTCCTCCGTGACCAGGGGAGCAGTCCTACCTGGAACTTGCCCAGCCCACTCTTCCTCAGCCCATGGGCACATTTGTCCCCAACAGCCAGACCCTGTATGTCAGACTCCAAGGTTACCAGGATGAAGAGTCCTGTTTGTGCCCCTAAGTCACTAACTTAACCCATTTAAAAGAGAAAAGATTCTATTTGCCAATATTCCTTCTTTGCCCTGCATTTAACTGATTGTCTGATTTAGGAATGAATCATCTCTGCTAACTCTGACTTCGAAAGAGCTGCCTCTTTGGAAATTGAACCCTCAAGGAGGTGTTTTAACTCTTCAAGGGCACAGGAGAACTTTTGAAGCCACAGCAGCTGTCCTGCTCATCCAGATGATGCCACACCACCCAGGCCAAAGTCTGAACTCTACTCTCAGGCCAGCCCAGAATTCTCTAGAAAAACAATGGGGAAAAGGCTCTCAGAGTAAGGGAGACAAGAATGTGCACACACTGTCTAGTTATGAGTTATGACATGAGACTATGTCTTAGGACGTAGCTTCTTTTCTGGAGGTGGGTCAATTTAAGAACAACCAAGCCAACAAACAAGACAGTATAAGTGTGGATACCACAAATCCATAGACACGAGGGAACAGGGAGTCACTGTGCACTGGAATGACCAAGGGAGGCTCCATGGAGACGGTGCTTTGGAGAAGCATTGGAGGCTGAGGATTTTGGGTAAATAAAGAAGAGCAAGGAGAGTTTAGATGGGAAGATCAGCATATGCAGAGACTCCAAGATTGAAGAGGGGGGTTGAGGACGGGGAAGGAAACAGAACATGTAATTGGGGAGAGAGGGGAGACCTAGCCAAGTCTCCTATGGAACAGCGGTGAGAAATTGGACTGAGAAAGGACACAGCTGTTTGGCATATGACTCAATAACATTTACTTAACCTAGTTTGTTGCCCCTTGAAGGAGAGATGGAATGTTCTGCATCCTGAAATCTTAGTTATTCAGGTCATAAGTGAGGGATCTTGAAACCATACCTAGGTTCAAGGAAGGAAGCATATTCTCCTTTGCCGGGCATTCTTTCCCCAGCCCTGAAATACTGGTGTCTCCCAGGGATCAATCCTTCCTTGACATCCCCTATTTCTGAGCAGCTTCCCAAGGCTATCGTGTTCGCTCCCGGGTCTTGAACCACCGTTATACTGCATCTCCCAAGTCTGTACCTACCCCTGGTCTTTCTCTTGAGCTCCAGACCCTAAACCCATCTGTTTGCTAGCCATCTCAGCATCTCTAGAAGTGAGCATTAATTTGTTAAAAGACCCCATTTCCACCCATATTCCCTACCTCTCTTAAAGGTCTGTCTCTCCCTTCCTTCCTTCCTCTCTTCCTTCCTTCGTCCCTACATAAAGCATTAATTGAATACTTGTGATATGCTAGACACTATATAAAATGTCCTCTTGCTTTTGAGGGTCTCATGGTGTAGTGAAACAGGGAGATGAGTCCAGTAACTCATTTTCCTTCATTTAATAACTGTTTATTTAAAAAAAAACTGGGGCGCCTGGGTGGCTCAGTCAGTTAAGTGCCCAGCTTTGGCTCAGGTCATGATTTCACAGTCTGTGCGTTTGAGCCCAGCATCGGGCTCTGTGCTGACAGCTAGCTAAGAGCCTGGAGGCTGCTTCAGATTCTGCGTTTCCCTGTCTCTCTGACCCTCCCTTGCTCGCACTGTCTCTCTTTGTCTCTCAAAAATAAAAACATTTTAAAAAACCCAACAACTTATAGGGGTGCCTGGATGGCTCAGTCCCTTAAGCGTCCAACTTTGGCTCAGGTCATGATCTCATGGTTCATGAGTTCAAGCCCTGCGTCAGGCTTTCTGCTGACGGTGCAGAGCCCACTTTGCATCCTCTGTTCCCCTCTCTTTCTGCCCTTCCCCCACTGGCGTGCTCTCTCTGTTTCTCTCAAAATAAATAAATAAACTTTTAAAAATCCACTTATAAAACACTGGAATAAACAGAGGTAGGCAAATAGTTTTTGAGGAATCTGTAAAACTTTATGCAGGGCGGTAGGCTCAAGAAATGCCTCTTTGATTAAATGAAATAGGAGTTGAGTCTTACATCTTGAGAAATGAATTAGGCAAAGAAGAGAAGATAGGAGAAACAGTTTATGATAGGACACCAAGGAGAGTAAGCAAGAAACATTTTTAAAAGGGTGTCCATAATAATAAAAGTAATAGCAAACATTTATTTAACCCTCACTGTGTACCAGGTATCCTGCTAAGCACCGTACATGTTTGGTTTTTTTAATAATTTGATCCTCATTATAGTCTCGGAAATAGGAAGTGGTAGCTAACCGACTTTGTAGTTGATGAATTGCTGTCCAGATGAACAGTTGCCCTTGAACTTCTGTGAATAAGTAGTTGAGCTGGAAACCTAACGTCCCTGAAATCAAGAGCCTGGCAAATAGGGTCGAGGGGATATAAGCACAAGCAAGATTCTAAAGGGCTTTGCATTCCTCAGGGAGGGGGTGGGTCTATCTCAAAATAAATGAGAGGATGTTCCAGGCTTCTAATCTGAAAAGTTACCTGAAGCAGAGATCTTGATTTAGCATGGCCATTTAGCAGGGGCGGGGGGCAGAGAATTTGGGGGCAGGAGCAAGACTGGAAGCAGATAGACCCATGAGGGGCTGTTGTTAAAGCTCGGATAAGCTTCATGGGGCCCAAGAGAGAAGAGCAGAATGGAGAGATCTTGTCAAAATTTGGATGTAGGGAGAAAGGGTGGGCTAAGAACCGTGCTCAGGATTTGAAGAATAATTCACTTTTTCAAAAATAACCATCATTTGATAATTCAGTCAACAAACATTCTTGAGTGTCCACCTTATACCATGGACCATCCTAGGCCTGGGGACAAAATTGATCCACTGGATAGAGCTCCTAGGCTCAAGGGGCCCACACGCTCAAGATGGAGATAAATGAGAATCATCACAGATAGCAACCGTGAGATATATGCACGAGCATATCACACTGCACTTGGGAAGGGTGGACCACAGACGGCCCTCACGGAAGAAGGGAGCCCACACCCCGTCTTTCTCTTGACTTTTTGACTCAACATTTCCAGGTATCAGCTGGTCACGTATGCTGGTTGTCCCTCAGGCATTTCTAACATTTGAACTCATGCTCTGATCTCCAAAGTGCATTCTTTTTCTTATATATCATGTTTCATGTCCTCATCAACATATTTATTCAAGATATATGCTCTTTGAGTATGCATAAAGTGCCAGATATTGTATCAGGCATCAAGCTTGAAGAATCCCTAAAGCATGTTAATGTTTTCACTTTGGTCTTTTATTTTGATGTAGTCCTAATAGTTTAATTTTGCTTTTGTTTCCCTGCCTTAGGAGACATATCTAGAAAAATGTTTCTGTGTCTGATATCAGATAAGTTACTTCTTATATTCTCTTCCAGGAGTTTTATGGTTTCAGGTCTCATACTTAGTCTTTAATCCATTTTGAGTTTAATTTGTGTACAATGTTAGAAAGTGGTCCAGCTTGGTTCTTTTGCATGGAGCTGTCCAGTATTCCCAGCACCGTTTGGCAAAGAGACTGTCTTTTCCTCATTGCATTTTCTTGCCTCTTTTGTTGTACATTAATTGAGCATACAATTATGGGTTTATTTCTGGATTCTCTGTTCTGTTCTATCGACCTGTGCCCATTTTTGCACCATACTGTTCCATACTGTTTTGATTACTATAGCCTTGTAGTATATCTTTTTTCAAAGTTTATTTATGTATTTTGAGAGAGAGAGAGAGAGAGAGAGCAAATGGGGGAGGGGCAGAATGAGCGAGGGAGAGAGAGAGAATCCTAAGCAGACTTTACACTGACAGTGTGAAGACCAATGTGGGGCTTGAACTCAAACTGTGAGATCATGACCTGAACCAAAGTTGGATGCTTAACCGACTGAGCCACCCGGGCGCCCCAGCTTTGTGGTATATCTTGAAGTCGGGGATTGTCCTACTTCCAGCTTTACTTAAATGAGAAACAGAGGCCACAGTCATCTAAGTGATGCAGTCGGAGATAACACTGCAAGATTTAATCCAAATAAAGAGCACTGGCTCTCACATTTTTGCGTTCTGCAGCTCCTGACAAAACCATTGTCCTCCCCGGAAGCAAATGGATGAGCAGGACTGTGAGGCAGATCTTACCCTGTAGGAACACAGAAACACCCCTCCCATGCTGCCATGGCCAAGACCACTGTGAGGACAGAGTGGCATTGTTCACCCCCTCAGGGTCCAAGTCCAGATGGAGGAAATAAGCAGGGGGGTCTGATAAGCTGCTTCCGCCATTCACTCTGGCTGGACTGCACTCGATGGGAACAGCTTGTAATGTTCTTGTGATAAAGACTGAGAGGTTGAGTGGAATGTTTCTACTGAGCACAGCTTGGAACGTTTCACACAGTTCTGCCACCCCCCAGGGGCACTTAGGCTTTGTGTAAAGGCACAACTCTCAGCAGAAGCTTTCAGACTAAGCAGAGAGGGAGAAATTGGTGGGAAAGAAGATTCTGTGGAGAACAGGAAGGCCCACAGAGAGGTGTCTCCCACGGAACCCACCACTGCGCCTTGCACTTAATATGCTCCCTATAAATGCTCTCTGAATGAACAGAGGGGGTGGGGGGTGACAGGAAGGGGTTGGGAGCTCAGGGGTAGAAAGAGGCTACAGCACCCATTAGCTTTTCATGAAGGTGGTTTCGATTGCATGCCCCTTTATCTGGCTCACGGGTGTTTTAAATGCCTGAAGATCCGAGGGAAGGAGAAAGAACAGAGCCTGACAAGTCATAATCGGCCCCGCTGGATTCTGAAATCAATGGGCTGGAGAACTTCTGCCAAATGTGCACTCCCTGTGGCACCGTGAGGGGGCTGAGCAGCTGCAGGCTTGTAAGGGGGATTCTTGCCATTGATCTTGACTTTGGAGCCCGCATTTCCACAATATGGTAGAGGAGAGAGGTGACACGAAGGCAGTTTCCAAACCTAAGAGCCCATACAGCTCTCCCCGAACCCCAGGATCCCAAACCCAAAGCCAGGCGCCCAGAGTGCAGAATAGGCCCCAAAATGCAGAGCACTGAAGGCTCATGGCCAACTTAAGAAAAGAAGCCCATTTCTCCATCTGCCAAGATAAGTGATCTCTAGGAGATTCATTTAACCACTGACTTCAGCCCAACTGGAAAGTTGATGGAGTCCCCATTTTTCTGTTTCCCTTTATTTGGCTGAGTCTGTAGCCAAGAGTCAGAGCACAAACTTGCCCCCAGAAAGTGAATCCTTGCCTCTAATGCTCATTCTAAGAGAAAGCACTTTTCTCTCATGAGTGTGGTCTCACAAGTTAGGTAATTTAGGTCAGTCTTCAGGGTTTGGTAATGTTTGGAGAGCGCTCTGCAGTCAAAGTCACTGAACAGACTCAACCCTGTAACCTAGAACACTTTGCCCAGTTCTCACCACAAGGCCATTTGGAAAAGAGGAGCTTAACTTGCAGAAGGAAAGGTTCTGGTCATGGGCCCCTGGCTGAGCCGAGCCACCCTTGGGGGTGATGATTAGAACAGGCTCCAGGCTATGTGCGGAGCCCAGAAAACAACATTTCAGTTGGAAAGACATGAATGCTAATGAGAAGGTTCCCATGAAAGTTTGCAAGTGAAAGAAACGGGACAAGATAACCATCTCAGTCCCAGGAACCTTTCTGAGACAGCGGTCACTTTGCTGGTCCAGGGAAGCCCCATGTCTACAGGCGGTCTTGGTGGGGGTGCTGATTAGATTGGGGTCACCTGTGTAGCCACTGGGATCAAGTACATGGCCAGCCATTTCCTCTCGGCCCAACTCACTGGACCTCCCCCGCACCCTATGCCAGTCACGCATCCCTCTTGCCTCTACTGTTGAGTGAGCAGCCCCGGGCAGAGGCCGAGACAGCCAGGGTGCCCCTGCCTCACCTGGTCCTCGGGAGGGCTGTAAGCCGGGAGGACACAGGACCCAGGCTCCCACACAGGTTGGAGTCAGCAGATCATTTTCCTGCTTTTTCTAAGTGATTTTGACTTTACCTCTTTTTAGTTTCACTGCTGTTACTTAACTGCTATAACTTTTGTTCTTACTGACATTTAATAGAATGTTATTTCCTAAAATAGTGTTTTAGCATCTAAAATACATTCATAATACATTTATAAGATTACGGATAGGGGCGCCTGGGTGGCTCAGTCGGTTAAGCATCCAGCTTCAGTTCAAGTCATGATCTCACAGTTCGTGGGTTCCAGCCCCGCATCAGGCTCTGTGCTGACAGCTCAGAGCCTGGAGCCTGCTTCAGATTCTGTATCTCCCTCTCTCTCTGACCCTCCCCTGCCCGTGCTGTCTCTCTGTCTCTCAAAACAATGAAAAAAAAGAATACAAATATAATTCTTTTGAACATAGTATTCCCACCTCATTGGACTCTTACAGAATCAGACGGCATAGGTGTGATGCTTTGATTGGGAAAAATAAGATCCACTGTTGCTCAAACCACTGTTGAAATTTGACGTGACTGCACGGAGACTTAAAACAGCAAGGAGCATTCCCACATGTGAGGAGCTGTTGTTAGAAATCTGTCAAAGTAATGTAGCATTTACCTTAATAACTTTGGATGAGTTTTTAAAATAAGACACATATACACCCAAAAAAAACCTAAACAAAGCAATACCCCAAGCTAAACTCTGTAAAGTTTTATGAGGTCAGCCCTAACTTCACAGATCATTTTAGGGGAGTTGACATCTTGCAACCATTTGTTTCTTATTTTGTAATCTCTTTCTTATGTTATTTCATTTAGGTTATACTTTGCTGTCTAAATGTTTCTGAATTTTTCCCAAATAATAATTTTCCCTTATGGAAAAAAAAGAAGAAGAAGAAGAAGAAAGGAAAAAAGTTAGTTTTTACTCAGTGTTTCTAGCTGTTCCGCATCGCTTGGGTTTTGGGGGATACAAACTGTCACGTTGTACCAGAAATAGAAGTTGACTGATTTCTTTAAAACTTTGTCCGTTTAATACTTTAGTAAATAAAAAAAAAATAAAGCCACAGAACTATTTAGAAGAAGAAGGTGACAGTTGGCAGAGAGAGATGGCAGTAGAGAGAGGTCATGGGAGCACGGACGGCGGAGTCCACGTGAGGACTACAGATCACTGTGTTATCTGAGCCTCAGGAGTGAGGATGGGAGAGGTGCCTGGGGGTAGCGCCACCTGCCATTGTAGGGCACGCTAATTGGACCCGAGTCTCTGTGATTGGGTTCTCTTTAAGGGACTGGGGAAGATGTGCGTTTCAGAAAGATCATTGTGTTTAGAGAGGGAGGCATTGGTAGGCCAGGCCCTGAGGACAGGTGGTAATGTAACCCAGATGGGAGAAATCGCCTCTAACTAGGGCATGAGTTACACAAGTGCGCACAGAGGTCGGACGCAATCCAGGAACGCTGAGCAGGTGTAGAAGGAAGGGCAGATCCCAGAAACATTCAATAGGTAAATGTCTGGAACTTAGTGAGGAGTCAGGAAGGGTCCCTGGGTTCTCCTGCAAGGAACTGAAGGCACACGGTGCCAGGGAAATGGAGGTTCTGGGGATGAGAGCCGAGCTCTGAGAGGGGAATGGATGAGACCAGTTAATGTTAGATTAATTTGGGGCACGTTCAGTTTACCTTGCAAACCTCTGGATTTTATTCAGGTTCCCCATCGCAGTTTGAATTCTGTGCCCTGGGTTGGAAGAACTGCCGTACATCTCCTATTTGTGACTTGGACCTGGCCTCTCAACTCTGAATATATCTTTACTTAGGGACTCAGTTTGGTGGCTGCAGTTTCTCAGTGTCCTTGCCCTGGATTGGTGATTGGCTGCAGTGATGTCTCCCTTGCCTTGTGGTTCTTTCTGGGCCCCAGTGGGAATCCGTGTGCACAGACGGAGAGGTACTACAGCTCAGTAACTCTGAGCTGCTTCCTGAGAAGGGAGTTTGGGGAAGAAAAGAATAGATCCGGCTGTCCTGCTGGGAACTAGTGGACTCCCTCGGTTATTCATATTGAAAGTCAGGCCATGGTCTTTTTAGTAAACATTGACCATGTGCCTACCAGGCACCGGGAACTGGGAATTCAGCAGCGCTTGCCTGCGTGTGTGAGCCCCTGACTCCTGTAATCTCCCAGATTAGTAGGAATAAGGGACAAACAAGCTGATTTAGAAGAAAAAGTTCCCCTCCCCTTTCTCTGCCCTTTGTAGGTTTGCTCTAAACAGGATATAAAATAATTCTCGTGTACCAAATACTTTCCTTGTGTATAGATTCAGGGAGAAGGGTGCCATGCCTAAAACTTTGATCTGACCCAGGGTTTAAAAATAAAGCACACACCGTTCGTTTTAAGTTTTCTATCTCTTCTCAGTGTTTCTGTAGCTCAAGGTGGTTGATTGGGGGAGAGAGCTCTGTTGCTGGGTGGGACTTTGTGATGGGCTGGGAGGCCCTGGGGCAGATGGAAAGGAAGTGGATCCAGGGCTGCTCCCCAGAGTTCTCTCTCCAAGGCAGGCCCGGAAGGGACGAGGGTGTCAGGATGGGTGAGGGTGTGTGGCTGGTGGTGTGTGCACGTATTCTTTCTGGAGAGACCCACAGAAGCCCAGAACACTGCAGGGAGAATGAGAGGGCCTCTCCGCTCTGAGGTAGTGGAGACGCCTCAGAGGGGTCTTCACCCAGAGGGCTGTTCTTGGAAGCACACATCCCCCAACTCCACACCCTCACCCCCAGTTTGCATGGGTCACAGGGGACGAACAGCTCAGGCCACAAGACTCGCTGCTAACGATTTTGTCCTGTGGATTGCCCCAAGGGGAACGGAGAGGACAGATTCTCCATTCCAAGCAGAGCTTAACTGAATACTTGCAGGGAAAAAAGAAAACATCCAGAAAGCATCTTGGGCCCATCTGTCAGCACTCCCCCCCCAGAGCCAGATCTAAAACGTTATCTAAGACAAAGCAGTACCGCAGTACCGACCTCTTTTCCCTCCTGAAATGCAGGGCAACCCACCTGCTCTTCCTGTGACAATTTTCTGTTCCATAGGATCCCCCGCCCCAAATAATAATCACCAACACAAATCCCATTTCAAGGGGAGGTAAGGGAGGAGGAACGGAAGGGAAAGTTGGTCCTAATCAGAGGGAAAGATGGGGGGATCTTTGTAACGCAGGAGACCAAACAGGCTGCCACAGGGGAGCACCTGCCTGGGAGCCTGATCCCTCCCCCCGAAGGCTGGTGGGACTGTGCGCCTCCTCCGGGGACGCTGCCAGGATCTCTGAGACCGAGCACCCACTCTAGAAGCTTGTGCCCAGCTCAGGCAAGCTCTTCAACCTCCCTGTGCTTCAGTTGTCTTATTTGTCAAAAGGAAAGAATAAAATGATCTATTGCAGGGAAGGGGTTTTTTTTGTATTTTTTTATTCAAATATAATTAACATAGTGTAATAGTACTTTCAGGTGTACAATATAATGGCTCCACAATTCTATACTTTTCTCTGTCCTCTTCAAGAGAAGTGTCCCCTTGAAATGAGTTAATGTCGAGAGGTGCTTAAACCAAGCAGTGCCTGGCACGGGTGCTGGGGGAGTGTTTGTTCAGAAAATGGCCTGAAGTCACTTATCCCAGGAGAGAGCAGCTGATGGACATCCAGGACCCGCAGAGCGGCCCGTGGACGGACTGGCTGGTGCAGGGGGCCCTAGGCGAGGTGGGACGAGGAAGGGAGGACAGTGAAGGCAGAGGAAAGGCTCTGTGTGCCCTTGCTACAGAGCCTGGGTAGGAAAGGAGGGCGGCACGACTCGTCACCTTCGGTGTGCAAGACTGAGACCAGGAGATGTTCAACAGCCCCAGGCTGGTACAGTCCTCCGGTTCCCAGATCATTTCCTGGTCCAGGAGGTATTCCTAGAGCGAGCTTGAGCCAGACGAGAGGGTTTATCCTGTGTCAGCCCCATAAATATTCCTCCGGTTTTACAGCCCCTTTCCTTGCCAGCCAGACAGGTGCCAGTAAATACTTGCAGAATAACTGATTCCTGCCAGAAGGATCCTCGTTAACTTGCTGTCTCTTTGTTACATCTCTCTGGCCTATAAGCTGATGCTCAGATTAAATGATTTTGGGTCCATCATCTTAGTTCCCGTGTCCACCTGCTCTTTGGAGCCCCGCCTTCTGCCTGCATCCTTCTCTGTCCCTCCAGCAGGCATGGCCAGCAGTTTCCCCTCACGGCCTCTGGGGGCAGCATCACCGATGGACCTCCGTGTTCTTTACCGAGATCATTGAGTCGCCTCCGGTGGCCTTAGCCAGCCAGCCACAGCCATCTGGTTGTTCACTGTCCTGTGAGACTCCTTCGCCACCTGATCGTCACATCCCATTCCTGTACCTACTTGTAACTTCCCTATTTACACTCCAGCAGTGACCATCACCGAGACCTTTAAAGCGCTATTCCCACGACAGTACTATTGTAACAAAAATGGCTCATCCGCAGTCCAGACACGAGGCACAGAGTAGGTGATCTATGTAAATGCCGATCAAAGGATGGATGGGATCACAGCCACTCGTTTTCAAGGACTTATGGAAGAGTGGGATTATTTTGGTCCCCAGACTCCATCTGTTCTAGAAGTTAAAAATAAAATGAGAATTCAATTAAAACTATGCACACAACGCACCCAACATTGTGCCAGGTCTTCTGATAATACCCTACTTTCCAGCCTATCAGAAATGGAAGTGCATGTGTGCGGTTAAAGAAAACACCTTAGACTGTCAGATTGCTTTAATTAAGGGCACATCAGCGTCTATGCAAATAGCAAAGATTTTTTGTTTTGTTTTAAGGAGCGTATCTTGCCTTTAAGCTTCTTGCTCCTATTTGTCTGCAGAGGGAAGATCTGCAAAAGAAGTAAGGAACTCGGCCACTTCGTATCTTCTGTTCCATTTGTGTCCTTAGAGCAAAGTCAAGGTCAATGGATGGGGGCTCTGCAGTCACGTAGGGTTCTGTCTGTAGGGCTCATCACGAAGTTCAGTAAGCCAGGGCCATGGCCGAGCCCATCTCACAGTTCTTGTCTGGAAAGAAACCTCTAAGGGGTGTACCCAACAGCTTAGCGGTCCCCTGCTACTCCCAGTTTTGCGGAGGATTCAGAAGAGACGTTTTCCTTACTAGATGGATGGCTTTCACGTGCCTCCGCTAAATGGCTTTTAGTTTTGACTAAAGGAGTGCATTACATTAGCTGACATGTTAATCCCATTACAGTGTCGCTTCCCATTTTTAAGATCTAACTTCTGAGAACTGATGATAGAAACAGGGATGATGAGAGCTTCTGACGGTAATGCTCATTTCTTTTCAGTTAATGTGCCCAGAACAGAAGTATTGCGAGCAAGCCCCATCCCCGCCAGTGCCCAAGCAGGCAGGTGACCCCCTGAGAGGGCTGAGGAGAGGGGAGGCACGAGTATTGAAGAGGAAGTCCAAATATCCCCGGAGGGGCTATCAGATGATCTCTGGATTTTCTTCCAGTCCTGAGGTTCTAAGCGATTCTCTCAGCCGTCCCTTCACACACTTAACGGATTGGTCGTCACCAGAGGCAGGCGGGAGGTGGGTGAAATGAGTAAAGATGATCTAAAGGTACAAACTCCCAGTTATAAGATAAAGAAGTCCTGGGGATTGGCCTACAGCACACGGACTACAGTTAACAATACTGTATTGTGCTATTTAAAGTTGCCAACAGAAAGGATCTTAAAAGTTCTCCTCAAAAAAAAAAAAAAAACCCAACTCTGTGAGGTGATGGGTGCAGCTAGAGTTATTGTGATCATACTGTATATGTGTAATATATACTGAATATTTTTTAATATATCAGATGCTTATGTTGTACACCTTAAACTAATACAATGTCATCATCAATCATATCTCAAGAAAACCAGGGATAAAATGACAGGTGCAGAAACTGCTCACTGTTCCCCCTTTAGAAGGGTCATTCCCCCTTTGCTCCTGTCAGTAATAGAAACTCCAGTGTTTTCAGGAACCCTGGCTGTTGAGCTGGAGACTTCGTGCCCCAGTCCCCTTTGTAGTCACAGTAAGTCGAGGCTGATGGGCTATGAGAGAAAGCCATTCTTGCAATTTCCTTTAAAGGAAGCTTCTGCTTAGCTATAAGACTTATTACCACTACCTCTGGGACTTGGAGAGATAACCTTTTACTGCTTTTTGACTCCCAGGCCAAGCACATATGTACATAGGATCTTATCACGTATCTCACTCTGTTGTAAGAAACTTCTAGATCTTCCAGTCTCTTTGTGGAGCTGAGTTCTTAGTCACATTTGCCTGCCCAGCCCTGAGTAGCAGCCGTTGTTCCTGCCACGGTAGAGAGTTCCCATAAATGTTTGCTACATAAATGGAGAAATCAGGGAATACCCTGTACAACACCCAGTCTTCCTGTTGATTAGGGTCAATTTATGAGATGTTGCAAGGATCACAGAAAGCGTGTCATTTGTTTTTGCTAGTGACTCAAAGTTGTTGATAGCAGTTGATTCTATTTCAAGAATCAGCCCCTCTCCTCGCCACACCCGCCCTGTACATATCCGAAAATGCACCCAAGCCTTCATGTTTCCACCGTCTCTCTTCCACTAGGTCTCTAGCCAACAATGACCTTCTATTTCCAAGAAATATTTTTTAGTGCATTGTTGCATTTTTTTGGCTGATGACTTCATGTCAGTTTCAAATAATTCAACAGCTACTTTATAGGAAATTCAGCTTGAAAAAGAGACTGAATCAAGTATGTTTATTGTGAATGGAGCAGGGACCTTGCCTTATAGCAAGACAATAAAGTAACATTGCGAGGTATACGATAATCAAGTGACATTTTGGAGGGGAAAAAAACCACAAATAGCTCTGTGGCAAATAAATAATGGCTATCGTTTGGCGGAACATTCACTTGGATACAATAAAGACAAAAGAGAAATTTCTTGCCTTCTTTCTCTGTTTTCTTCTGGTTGGTATTACTTCCTAGAAAAGCCCGTATCTTCCAAGTGGAGGTCATCCGCTGGTACAAACCAGATTGCACCATCTGAGGTAAATTAAGTGACCGGCATCCATCTTTCACACCTTAATAAAAAACAGGCCAAAGCTGATTCAAGTCAGAAAGAAGAGTGAAGTCCCTGCTCTGTCTTAGTCCATAGCACGGAAGCCTACATTCTTTAGACACAGAACTCTTTAACCGATCCTGACAGAGATGAACATTCCACGCCCTGAAATGTTTAACTGTGAAACTGGCCCCCGTTATTTGTCAACAAAGCAAATTAGAATTGCTCAACACCCAGCACAGAATCCTCAACACAGAAGGTCGTAAATGCGTGTGAGCTTGGGAATAGCTGTACGTTAGGGCCACGAGGAGCCGTCTTGTAGGTGGAAATGCTGTGGCACAGAGATGTCCCAAACCAGCGACTCAGAGCATGAGCACTTGAACCCGAGGCCTCTGAGCCCAGCCTCCGGCATTCTAACAAGGGCCTCGGAAAATCACAACTGTCTCGGAAGTCTGTACAGATCCATCACCGGGAGCGGAGAGGGTGGCGGCCTGTGGGGGTAACACACATTCAGAGTGTAACAGGAACGCAGAGTGCAAGCTGGCCAGAGGGGCCTCTTCAGCTCAGCTCAGTTTCTCCTTGCTCTTTATTAGAATGCTCTGAATTCTAGGTGTTGCGTTGGAGTAGACCATTCATCTAGTGTCTCATGAAATTTTACTTTCACCATTAATTCAAATAGCCTAGAGGGAAAAGTGGTCGTAGGCGTTGAAATCTGCCAAAAGAGATGGCAAATTGAGTGCAGGATGAGGTTTCCCAGGATCCGGCTCTCAAGACACTCCCGAGGTCAGGGAGGTAGCGCTGTCAAGAACTACATACAGGGGCCACACTGAGGGGACACAGACTGGCCCAGGGACAGAGAAGTAGGGGTATCTGAAGACAGACAGACCCAAAGGTATTAGAAATGGCATTAAATTCTTTGAAAAGCAATTTACTTGTAAATGATGAAGGAAGGATTTAATAATAATAATAATAATAACAATGACAATAACTAGAAATAAAATCTTTAATGTGGTTTATGGGCACCCATCCCCATCTGCTGCTTTCCTAGCCTTCTCTTCCAGCGAGGTTTCTTCCAGTTGTTTGCATGCCTCAATTCTGAGCGTTCGGACCCGTTTCTTCTTCTGTGGGGAACACAGTCTCCCATCTCACCACCCCTTTCACCCGACAAATGCGTATTGACCCCTCGGCTCTCACATGAAACAGCTGTTCCTTCTGGAAACTTGCTCTGATTCTCTGAGAGGAATGGCAAGCCCTCTGTTTTATGGTCTCACGACAGCTTACAGTTTTTATAGCAGTCGTTGTAGTTTTAACACTTGCTCATCGCGTCTTCTGTGAGACCCCCGGTTCAGTGAAGCCAGGACCACGTCTGCACCCCCACCGCACAGCACGGTGCCCGGGCAAGGGGATTCAGTACACACTGTTGAACCAATTACTATCAAACAAAATGACATCTGGATGGTATTTTCTGGTGAATAAAATATGTTCACTTCACAGAGAAAGGGGCGTAATTTAGTAGCTCCCTGAAACTACCAGAAATTATATACAGCGAATTCTCGTTGATCTCAGGATAATCCAGAGCGTTGGAGGAATGACCTGTGACCTTGAAGGAGGTTTAGCTTTCTGTGAGAATGATCTCTTAGCCTGTGTTATGGCATCTCGCAAGGGCTAATGGGGGGGTGGGGAGTCAGGCAGAGGGAAACCTAACGAGAGAGACTTCTAGAGCTGCCTCAGCGGCTTACTGGTCACACAGCCCTGTATGAGGAAAGTCCCCTCCCGGCTGGGCAGACTCCAGGCCCCTCCCCCCTCAGCCTGACATCTTTGTGGGCTCTAGCACCATGTAGCTTTACTCCTGTGTCCCGTCCAATGTGCTCTGTACACGTTTCTGCCAGCAGGCAGCTCACAATGAACGCCAGATGAATCACTCTCTGGCCTGGAGTTTTAGTCTTTCCTATGTCTCCTACCCTCGGAAAAACAGGTGTGTCGTTGGATTGCGCTTAGCTTTTAGGAAATAGTGAGATGAAATGTCACCTCTGCATTAACCCAGGTCAAAGAGCTGTTATACAGAGAGTTGACTAACTGGGGGCACCTGGTGGTTCAGTCAGTTAAGCATCTGACTTCGGCTCAGGTCATGATCTCGCTGTTCCGGTGTTCGAGCTCCACATCAGGCTCTGTGCTGACAGCTCAGAGCCTGGAGCCTGCTTCAGATTCTGTGTCTCCCTCTCCCCCACTCACACTCTGTCTCTCTTAAAAATAAGTTCAAAAAAATTTTTTAAAGAAAATTGACTAACTGGCACCAAAGTCATCGATGTCATTAGTAAAGCAGATAAATTCCTATCTGCTTCCTGTTTCTCTTGCAAATCTCTGACTGTCTTGCAAATGAGCCTGGGAGAGGAGACCGTGCGTGCAGAGTGTCCATCAGCCCAGGTGCCCCAGACAAAGCTATCATAAAGCAACAGCCCCAGCCGACCCGCCAGCTGACTGCTCGCCCATGAGTAAGCCCAGCTGAGAACAGCCAAGCCTGCAGACAAGAAGACTGCTCAAGTGAGCCCAGTCTGCAGAACTGTGGGGTCAACAGATGACTGTGGCTTCAGGCCACCAAATTTTAGGATGGTTCGTCCCCCTGCAGTAGCCAGGAACACGAGGGCACTCGAGCAGCCTGGGCCCTGCGTAGATACAGCATCATCGGCCCTGCCAATCTCCAGGGATTGGTGCGTTAAGACGCGGAGCAGACAAGATAGTGGACGGTCCAATTCTCGTGTAGGTGTAGCTGTGACAGAGCACTCTCCAGACAGCCGATGAGGCTCCTGTTTCCCTAGCTTCCTAGCCGCAGAGTCTGTTGTACTGTGGAGTTTTCCAGTTAGAGGAGCGCTGACCTGTCAGTACTGAACACTCTGCCGCCCTTCCCTCCTGGGTCCTCCCGTCAGATCACGACACCGGCTTACCGTTTTTTCTCCCCACGCTCAGCCCAAGGGAGCCATTCGCAGGTAAGCCATTGTGCGCTTCTTTCATCAACCCCACCGGGTCTGTAGAATACTATACATCTGTCAAAATCGGCTTAGACCGCATTTTAGAAAGCTCATCTAGCAAGTGTTCAGGGTTTTGGTCCTTTTTCCGCTAAGATACCCCAGGGAGGGTGTTTTATCTCTGTAGTAACAAGCTCTTGATGCTCCTGATGGGACGCCATAATCGAAATGATCTCTGCATGATTCTGCATCACACTCTACTGTAAATTCTTCAAAATCAGAGATATGCCTGACTTATCTTTGAAATCTTCATGCTATTGTGAAGCTTAACATATAACAAATTCTCCGTATATTGCATGGGATGCATGAAATTGGTGAATCAGTGAACCGTGTGCTCTGGGCAGGCCCAGTGTCCTGCCGATTCAGCGATGGGACCAAATGTGAGCATGCTGGATTCCTTTTTGAACAACAGATTTCTGCCTTTTGAGCCCTTTTGAAACTTCAGCGGTTTCCCTGGTTTCTTTTGGCTTATGAGATTTTGCCTTCCGGCTCACCCTGGTTTGTGGAGTCTTAACTTACATGTAATAAAATCCAGTGTAGAGATTTTTAATTTACCTCATTAGTCCTACGAAAATAAAGATTAAGGATGAAGGGAAAATAAGTTGAGAGAAATATGTGAAGACCTCTGGGCGTAGGTGAAGGGAGAACTGGGGTTATTGTAAGGAGTCCTGTGCTAGATGTTTCTTTCTCCGTGAAGCCAGTCCTTCACACCTCACTTAAAACAGCCACTCGCGATGCTGACTTCCAAGAGTTCCAATTTTGCTCATTCTGCTCTATTTTTTAAAAAGTATTTATTGTCCAGGGCACCTGGGTGGCTCAGTCAGCTTAGTGTCCAACTCTTGATTTTCGCTCAGGTCATGATCCCAGGGTCTGGAGATCGAGCCCCACATCAGGCTGAGAGTGGAGCCTGCCTGAAATTGTCTCCCTCCCTCTTCCTCTATACCTCCCTGCTTGTCCCCCGCCCCCCGCCAAGATTTTTAAAAATGTATTTAAAATGTATTTATTGTCAAAGATACCATAAGAGTGCTTGTCAAATACTAGGTGCTCAAAAACTACCTGCTCTATAAATGAACATATCCATGGCCCTTGTGATGAGCTGAATTCTAAGATAACCTCCAAAAGTCTCAACTCCTGATAAGCATCCTCTGTGTAATCACCTTCCCTTGAGTGTGGGCAGGCCTGTGAATAGGTATTACTCCCTACTCTCATGATTAGGTTACACTATATGGCAAAGGTGAAGGGATTTTACAGATGTGATTAAGGTCCCTAAACTAATCAGAAGAGATTATCCTGGGTGAGCCTGACCTAATCAGAAACTGAATTCGGCCAACAGCCCATGAGCTCCAAAGAGAAGCAATCTTGGGTAAGATAGCAGTCTCAGCTAACACCTTGACTGTAGCCTTGTGAGACCCTGAGAAGGAGACCCACTTCAGCTGTGCCTGAACTCCTGGCCCCCAGGAACTCTCAGATAATAAATGTATATTTGGGTTTTTTTTTAACCTATCAATAATTGATTCACTATTTTTATTGAAGCATAATTAACACATGGTGTTATATTAAGTTCAGGTATAATGTAATGATTTGACAATTCTGTGCATTCCTCGGTGCTCATCACAAGAAGCATATGCTGTGTTAAGTGTGAAGTTTGTATTTGAACTCACAGAGTGTTGGAGAGTCCAGAGGAACCAAGCAACTCCTGTACCTTTCTCGCAGGTAAAAAGCCTGCAGCCCCATGCATCAGTCCCTCTTTGTGCTTTTAATCTGCTCCTCACCACTAGTCCCTTTGCTTCAACCTACAAATAGACCCACAAGTCAGGAACCCTGCTGGCTACCAGGCACAGATCCTCCTGAATTTCTGGTGGGCAACTCAAGTGGAACCCATCCAACCTGGAATCTATCAGGGGCTCTTCCCTACCCGCATCTACCTCCCCCAGACCTGTTCTGTACCAATACATACACACACTTGGTTTAAAAACCTTTTTTTCAGAAGCAGAAGTTCATATAAATGACTCTTAGTTCTCACTGTTATTATGTCAAAGTAACATGTTTTCTATTAATGGAAAAGTTGGCTCAAGCATTAAGCTGCTGATATTGGTAACATAAATCATGTTACGTAGATAACTGTAAACTCTACAATTACACTAATAAAATATAAAATTTCTAAGGCAACTAGAAACTTGGAAAGAGCTCACACATCAGCTGTCTCTATACCTTGCCGGTTCTTGATTATTATGAAAATTATTTCAAACCAGTGGTAGCACTCATCATGTTTTCAAAAATCAATGTAGGGGGCGTCTGGTGGCTCAGTTGGTGAAGCGTGGTCTGACTATTGATTTCAGCTCAGGCCATGGGGATCAGGCTCTGCGCTGGGCTTGGAGCCTGCTTGGAATTTCCCCTCCTCCCCTTTTTCTCTCCTCGGCCCCTCCCCCACTTGCACGTGCACACTCTCTCTGTCAAAAAAATATCAATATTACATTAAGGTAGATTTTTAAATATAGAAAATATACTTCCATGTAATAAAACAGTGCACTGAGGCACACTGAGCTGAAACATCCAGAATTGGTGTTCGCCCTCTGGGCTGTAAGCTCTCTGAGACCCAGGCTATTATGTACTTTGCTCTTCTCTCCATCACCAGCACCTAATAGAGTACTGGGTGCATAATTAATATTCAACAAATACTCATTAAATTAGCAAGTCAATGTGAGAATTTGATGTAATAGTTAGGGTAGAGTAATCTCTGTAACAAATAGACCTCAACTGATGCTTATTTTTTAGTCCCGTAACAACACCGAGGAGATGAAAAGCCTCTGCAAAGTCACTTGAGGACCCAGGCTATTGGAAACTCTGTTACCTTCACCTTGAGGCTTTGATCAATGCCCCAGAAGTTGTCTCCATTCCAAGCAGCCAGAGAAGGAAACAGAGCACAGAGGATGGCCTCCTGAGGTTTATGGGTCAAGTTTGAAATCAGCGTACATCGCTTCTGCCCACATTCCAGGGACTAGAACTCAACCACTGGGCCACACTTTACTTTAATGGAAGCTAGGACATGGCATCCAGCCATGTGCCCAGAAAGAAGAGGAGATGGTGAATTTTGGGGATCGTCTCTGGCACATGTGATATCCTACACCTATGAGTAGGCCACAGCCAGATCCCATCTCATCTTCTTCTTTTTAAAAAATTTTTTTAACATTTATTTATTTTTGAGAGACTGACAGAGCATGAGTGGGGGAGGAGCAGAGAGAGAGAGAGAGAGACAGAATCCGAGGCAGGCTCCAGGCTCTGAGCTGTCAGCACAGAGCCCAACATGGGGCTTGAACTGAGGAACCATGAGATCATGACCTGAACCGAAGTCAGACACTTAACTGATGGAGCCACTCAGGTGCCCCCATCTCATCTTCTTAAAGCGAAATACCTTTGCCCACATTTAAAAAATTAGGTACACACACTCTCTTCCACTTGTGTAAGCAAAAACATGTCAAGAGAACATGTGTATAACAAAGAATGAGGTTATTTTTCATATCGATTTATGGTGCTCTGTCACTTAGCCTGCCTTCAAAATTAACTCTTGCTGCCATCATCATCAAGTCCTCCTCCTACCTCATCTCAGCATCTTCACGTCTGATCTGTCACTCGTGTGTCCTGTTCCACCTCAGTGTTAGGACTTACTTCCAGCTTCTTCTAACTCTGCTATTTATCACCTCTTCCAAGACCAGACCATTAACATTAAGAGTCTCCTGAGTGCAACTGATTAAAAATCTTTCTTCCACTGCATGTGCATGACTAAAAATAGCAACATAATGTCCTATGCCCCATACACTGAATGTGTATGACTAAACAACAAAAACGCTTCTTGGCCTTCTTGGAATTCATAGATAAAATCCAAACACTCTAGCTTAGCATGAAGGCTAACCTCCAAGTGCCTTTGTAGACTCACTCCCTCCTGTACTCTATCCTGCAGTTTAAGATACCTGCCATCACAGCCTTCTTGTCAAATTCCAGTCCGTATCAGACCCACGACTCTATGCCATATCAGTTCCTGACTCTATGTGTTCTTTGTACAAGCCTTGCACCTGACTAACATCCCTGCTTACTTCCTAAATCACCTTTGTTATAAGAAACCAGCAGTAGGATAGTACCCCTTCTATGAAGACTTTATAAGTATCACAGGCAGAGTTGACTGATCTATCCTCTGTGATCTACAATACTTTGCTCAATTTTCTGAAATGGCACCCACAACATTAGATTGTACCATGAGCTACCTATAGATTTACCCTTATAAGACTGCCAACTCAATCCAGGAATAGTTGTGTCTTACCTGATTTGATATCCTGAATATCTACAGTAGCTTGTAGTATCTTGTGGGTGCCCACTTATTTCTTTAAAAGAATGAAAATTCAAAGTGAGATGATTGTCCAGGTAAAGCTTTCTCTTGGAGCTAGAGGGCCATTCCAACAGTGAGACTATGGACAGTTTTCTAGGACCTGAATGCATTCATTCTCTTTGTGATTCTCAAGAAATCATCATTGCCACCATCATCATCATCTAGCCAGTTTCAACCCACACTCCTCCCCCGCCCCACATACACACCCCCAGACTCTCTTTGCTGTATCTCAGGAATTCGGCAACCAGATGACCCAATTTTACAAGATTATCTTATTTCTCAAGAAGTTCACCAAATGTCCCAAAACTTCCTGCTGAAGCAACATATGTTTCATCTTTGGGCCTTTTAGCCAATTTGGTCTCTACTTACAGCCACAAATGAGTCTTGCTGAGATTCCTCTAAGCCAGACGAGGTCAAAGTGGCACAGAGCTCCAAAGTAATGTTGCTGTATCACCCTAGTACATGCCCCTGGTGAGCAATAACACTTCTAAAGGTTGATTTTCAGCTCTGACTCAGAAACAAGGCTCTGATCTGGGGATAGGAGGGAATGAGACATGGGGGCTTGTTTTTCATAAACATTCCCTACTCTTTGTACATCTGATAAGTTGTTCGGTACACGTTCAGACTGTCTGACTGTCTGATCTCTGCTTTTCCTTCCCACTTGAGCCCGTGACCTCTTCCCAGTCTATGGGGCCATCAGCCTTTCTGAAATCCAAGACCCTCCCAGCCTGCAAATCATGATTTAAAAACTTTTTAGTGAAGCACAGATGATTTTCTTTTGGGGAGTTCTTTGGAGACCATTAAACTCCCTTATGCTTTATTTCCTTTCTATATGTGATGAAGCATGCATTGGCCCCTTACACATTTCATGTCTAAGCTTAATATGTTCAGTGTCAGGACTGTAATTTACTTTTATAGATGAGGAAACTAAGGGTAAAGAGTCTCATTCCCAAGGCCACACAGCTAAGGGCTAAGTGAGCAGTTGAGGCCGGAATCCAACCCCAGTTCTATAGAACTAAAAGTCTTGCTGTTTTGCAAAGGGCTCGTGCTATTTTGACTTTGCCATTTTGATGCCAGGGATATTTTGATGGGGTTCACAGGCTGAGGAACAGGGCAAGGCTTAGGCACAGGGTCGGGGATACATCAAGGATTTCTTTTGAGAACATTGTTAAGTAATAAAAAGCAGTGTTTTGATAATTCGCTGTGGCTCCGTCAAAATGCCCTGCTTTGTGCTGCCAATCCGCTACCGTCTGGATCACAGGACATACACAATACTGAAACTGGAAAGACCCGTTTGGAAATGATTTATTTCAGCCCCTTCCTGCTCCTGCGGAGAAGAGAAGGGAAGGGGTCTGCCAGAGGTCACGAGGGCAGTTAGTGAGAGAGCCTGGGCAGGACACACCCGCTCAGGGCTCCACACGCCCCTCGCTCGCACACCAAGCCCGGCCCACACCGATGTCCACCTTCCGTACTGGCTCGCCCTAAACCATCTCCAGAAGCACATCCTGGGACTCACGCTCCACCGGCCTTTTCCCCTTATTTATGCAAGAGTCGAGATGAAAGTCCTACAAAGGCATAAGATGTAACCGTGTCTAATTAACCACCTTCATTTAAGAAATAGATAAATCCCATTGATCATAATGGATAATACTTTTTATATGCTATTGAATTCAGTTTGCTAGTATCTTGTTGAGTATTTTTGCATCCGTATTCATTAAAGATATTGGCCTTAGTTCTCTTTTTTTGTTGGGTCTCTGTCTGGCTTAGGAATCAAAGTGATATCATGTCATCTGCAAAAAGGGAAAGTTTGACTTCTTCTTTGCTGATTCTGATGCCTTTTATTTCCTTTTGTTGTCTGATTGCTGATGCTAGGACTTCCAGCACTATGTTAAACAACAGTGGTGAGAATGGACACCTCTGTCGTGTCCCTGATCTCAGGGGGTAAGCTCTCAGTCTTTCCCCATTGAGGATAACATTGGCTGTGGGCTTTTCATAAATGGCTTTTATGATGTTTAAGTAAGTACTTTCTATCCCGACTTTCTCGAGGGTTTTTATTAAGAAGGGATGTTATATTTTGTCAATTGCTTTTTCTGCATCTATCGACAGGATCATATGGTTTTTTTCTTTTGTTTTGTTAATGTGATGTATCACATTGATGGATTTGCAAATATTGAACCATCCTTGTAACCCAGGAATAAATCCCACTTGATCATAATGGATAATGCTTTTTATATGCTGTTGAATTTGATTTGCTAGTATCTTGTTGAGTATTTTTGCATCCGTATTCATTAAGGAGCACATGTACCCCAATGTTCATAGCAGCACTTTCAACAATAGCCAAATCATGGAAAGAGCCTAAATGTCCATCACCTGATGAATGGATCAAGAAGATGTGGTATATATATACAATGGAGTACTACATGGCAATGAGAAAGAATGAAATATGGCCATTTGTAGCAAAGTGGATGGGCCTCGAGGGTGTCATGCTAAGTGAAATAAGTCAGGCAGAGAAGGACAGATACCATATGTTTGCACTCATAGGTCTAAAAGGAGAAACCTAACAGAGGACCATAGGGAGGCGAAGGGGGAAAGAGAGCTGGGGAGAGGGAGGGACACAAATCATGAGAGACTATTGAAAACTGAAAACAAACCGTGGACTGAAGGGGGAGGCGATGGGAGGGAAGGGAGTGATGGGCATGGAGGAGGGCACTTGTGGGGAGAAGCACTGGATGTTATATGGAAACCAATTTGACAATAAACTATTATAAATTAAAAAAGAATGAAAGGGAAGAAAAGAAAAAAAATGTACAGAAGTGTTACTTGAGTTTTTAAACTTGTCTTAAATCATTAGTTTTATGCCAACTCTAAGTATTTACTGAAAATCTACACTATATATACTTGTTTATTAGTGCACGCTTTTACATTAAAGCTGCAGCCTAATATCAAGTAGTTTGATGCTGACATTCGACAAATGATGACGATGTCCTTCTCCTGTGCTGCTGCTACTTTTTCCAAGATTGAAAGTTTCAAGGAAAATGTTCAATAAAGAGCTACCTTCCTCTTAAGGCTATAAGCATCTGTATCTTCATAACTAAATTCTTGAAATGCGTCCCTGAAGAATTTCCCAGATTTGAAGAGTCACATCAAAGCCTTTTGTTTTTTAAGGATGAGGGTTATAAATTATAATTTTAATAGATTTGTTACATTAAACATAAATTTGGATTCCATTACAATGTAGGCAATAGTAGATTGATTTTTTTTAAATCCTTATTTTGGGGGCACCCGAGTGGCTCAGTTGGTTGACCTCCCAATGCTCGATTTTATCTCGGGTCATGATCACACAGTTTTGTGAGTTTGAGCCCTGCTCGGCTAGTACGGAACCTGCTTGGGGCTTGCTCTCTCTCTCTCTCTCTCTCTCTCTCTCTCTCTCTCTCTCTCTCTGTGTGTGTGATTCCCCACTTGTGCTCTCTCTGTCTCTCTCAAAATGAATAATAAACTTTAAAACGAATCTTTATTGTGAATTGGAGTCAATTAGTGAACATGGGGATCAAATTCAGTGCATGTAAACCCGGTATAATAAATGCAAGAGCTGTATCTTCAACATGCTGACAGCAAGTCAACTATCCACATATAATCTCACCTTTACTAAACTATGATTTAAGAAGAAGGGCAAAGACATCTTTGTGCAATCAGAAGAACAGAGTTTATCATGTAGGAGAGTCACACTGGAGGAACTTCTAAAGGCTGAACCTCAAGAAGAAATTTCAGCAAGAAGGATGGACGTGAAATGCCAGGAAGAATGGTACACACAATGGAAGCAGTAGAAAGGTGAAAAAGTCTATACAGATACTGTATAAAACAATAAAACAAATGCCTCATTTGGGAGTATAAAAATGATGTAGCAGATGACGTAATGGAGGAGAGCTCATGGAATTACAATTTGTAAGGTCTTTGTATTTTTCCTGGCAAGAGAGTAGAGACTTGTTTAAGGGTAATTTTAAAGGAAAGGAAATAGATGGCTTCCAAATCTGTTGAGGAAAAAAATTAATTAAAAAAGTTCATCAATCCAAATGAAATTGGAAGGAGATAAAAATATACAAAGCAGGATGAATAATTAATATAAGCCCAAAATACAGTGACAGAGATGAATTCATGTATGTCCTTAATCACAGTCAATGTAAATGAAATAAAACTTTCTTGAACAAACAAAGAGCATCAGTTTGTCAGCTATGTGATGTTTACAAGAAACAGGTTTAAAAACGAGGATACAGACAGATTCAAAGTACAGTAGCAGAGTAAGTTACCCCAGAGAGCCATGGATCAGAATCAAGTGCTCCAGCTACATTTGCACCAGGAAAAAAATCAATTCTGGATTCTGAGGCAAAAATAATTGTAAGGGATAAAGAAAGGTCATGACTTAATGATAAAGGCAACAACTTATCACAAAGATATGGTAATTATAAACTTGTACGCATCTAACAGCATAGCTTGAAAATATGCAAGACAAAAAGTAATTTATGAAGCCTAATTGCTTAGGATATAAATTGAGGAGCAATTCCTGACCTCTGGTCAGTGTGTTCCAGCTGTAGATGAGACCGCCCATTCCTTCTTTCACTATCTGCCTATCAGTGATCAGTTACCATCATGTCCCTCAGAAACCATGCTTATTGAACAAGACAGTGCTATCTCTTTCAGCATTGCAGCTGAGTCAGGTGCCTTGGCCTTTGGGTGTGGGTCTAGTATCAGATGCCTCCCAGATACCTGAGTGCGCCTTCTGATTCCCATGCCTGATAGCTGCAACACTAGGTTTCTATTCCTCTTGTTCCAGATCGTCACTGACTCTGATTTGTAACTCTTGCTTCCCCTACATGTACTGTCTGATCTTATTCAGTGGAAAGTCATTCAAGTCCATTGAATGCCTAACACTTATAGAATATCTACACCATGCTATGCTTGACCTAGATGCCATTGAAGATAAGAGGAATCAAATCTCTCCCAATGCTGAGAGCCTGGAATAGGAGGGACATAAGTCCAGTACATGGGAAACAGCTCATGTCGTTGTTGGTCCCTATGTCCAGGTCTCTGAGCATGTGGGACTTGGTGGACATCACATGAAGTCTTTAATGACTCACTTAGATATTTATCCCATGTTGATCCCCAGTAGCTGCCACAATATTTTTGACCCATATACCGTTTAATATTGTTTTTCCTCTTAGTGAACCATTGTTTAATTTGTAAGGAATTCCACTGTTGAAATACAGAAAGTTCAAGGGAAATATAAAACCTGTAAATTCTGTACCTCTAAAAAGGATGACAGTTAATGTTTTTTAAGTACAAAAGAGAAGTTTTCACACATCAAGTTAGGAAAGGAATTGTTGGCTCTAGAACATATAGTTAGGCTCCCGTCATTTTAATATATTTTTGGTCCTAAAGTCAAATATGATATGAAGTCACATTAAAACTAATTTGTCCATAAACTATTCATTTTCATATAGAATTAAGTTAAAATAAATCAGAGTCTATATCACTTCATAAATGAAAATATTATAAAAAACTTCTCCTTAAAGAATTGTTAGATTCTGAAAAGTGAAATATTGCCATAACTTTTTCCTATGATGAAATATTTAGAGAATACAAAAAAGTAGGTAATCATACACTAAATACCCAAATTCTCAGCACCTAGCTTAAGAATTTAGAACATCCATATAAAATATATCTATTTTCATTTTAAAATAACATTTTAATATATATCATGTAAAAATGGTAAAATAATTGTTAAAATTCCCAAGAGGGTTTGCAAGATTTTACTCTAAAAGGGGTTGGCAAGTCAGAAAACATTGGGAAATGCTTCCGTAAGCATTTGCTGAAGTCACAAAGCGCTTTTTAACTGGATGTAGTGACAACAAATGTCTTGCCAGATCTGCTTGTTGATTTTCACCTAAGAAACTAACAAAAAGCAAAGAATTATGAGTCTTGAATATTTTTTTGAATATTGTTTTGTATTCTTAAGTCCAGAGCAAACAGCACAAAAGTCTTTCTCCAGAATTCTCTACATTCTGAGCCAGTTTGAGTTGTTGAAACAGCCAGACGCTGGGTGAGAGGTAGTTGGAAGCCATTATTACATGCTAGACTCCACATCAGACACATTATATGCCTTTAATGACTTGACTCCTGTAACCATCCCTTGAAATAGGCAGTACTGTGGTTGGCCTGTTGCATGTGAGGAAACTGAGGGCTAAAGAGGTTATGAGTCTTGCCTCAGGCCAGCAGTGTGGCAGCCACTATTCAAATGGATGGGCACACATCTAACTCCAAAACCCCTGGGGTGTGTTCTCTGTAGCAGCAAGTCAGAGGGGTTTAGAACAAAGAGCAGCCTGTGGTAAGACCTCACAAGGAAAGCACATTACCTTCACCTCATCACAGTGAGTAAAGTGTCTTTTCTACTCTTCAAAGGGCAGAGTCAAACTCAGACAAGAGCTCCTAGAACTTTTAGATGTCTCCAGCCTAATCCCGTCCTTGGTGAGCCTGGCGGCACCTGGCCTCAGCAGCTGCTGGTCTCCATTCCTGAAGGCAGAAGGGAAGACTCCCTCACCAAGGCAACTAGTAGCCTAGGACACACATAAAGAACTCACCAGGTCCCGACCTGTTGCTGGGACTATGTATTCATTGTTGATCAAAACCCCAGTGCATTTCTGAAATCGTGTGTCTACTTCTTGATTCTCTAGCTTCACTGTGAGTCCAGGTGCACTTCCAGCTTCATTCCCACTCTTTGTCTTCAGTGGGCCTCACCTGTGGCCCTCAACGCTCTTGTTTCACGTTAACTCAGACCAGTGCAAAATTCAAACTATGCAGTTTTGTCCTTTTAGGAAGAGAAAAAGAGGGAGGAGGAGAAGCAGAGAAAGGAGCAAGAGGAGTAACAGAAGGAAGAGAGAACGCAAGAGGATGTGATCTCTTTGGACTTCATATTACTGGTCTGTTGAAGGTACATTCTCATTAATTTTTACTGGATGTAGAATTATGGGGAAAGCTTGCAGGCCCATTTTTAAGGGGCACATGCACAGACACAGTATATTTTGCCCGTAATTCCAAGCAGTTCATGGACCGGAAACCAGTTCTATGTTTCCTTCCAACTCTATGGGAGCAATCCCACTATACATTGAATTAAGCCTCTTTTATTGCTATTAAATTCTGGTTCCAATTCAAGGGGGTGATGGAGAAAAAATAATAATGATCATTGTTTGCTTAGCAACCTACAGGTGAAACTCCCACCTCGTGTCAAATGGTAGTAAGGATAACATCATTATTCTAAGTACTATGTATTTGGCTTCTGGGTTTTTGTTTTGGTTTTTGGGGGGGGGATGTATGGTTGACCCACAATGTTCCATTAGTTTCAGGTATACAACATAGTGATTCCACTTCATTATTAGGCTGTGATCACCACAAGTGTAGCTAACCATGTCGCCATGCATATTATTGCAAAAGCATGATCTCATGCTTTTTTTATGGCTGCCTAACATAACACACACACACACACACACACACACACACACACACACACACACCCCACATCTTCCTTATCCATTCATCTTTCAGTGGACACCAGGGTTGTTTCCATATCGTGGCAATTGTAAATAATGCTGCAATAAACAGAAGGGTGCATATTATCTTCCCCAGATGGTGTATTAGGTTTCTTTGGGTAAGTACCCAGTAGTGGAATTATTGGGTTGTATGATATTCCTGTCTATAATATTGTTTTTCATACTGTTTTCCGCAGTGGCTACGCCTTACATTACCAACTGTGAACAAAGATTCCTTTTTCTCCATATTCTCTCTAGTACCTGCTATATCATTTTAGCCGTTCTTACAGGTGTAATGTAATATCTTATTGAGGTTTGATTTGCATTTTCCTGATGATTAGTGATGTTGAGAATCCTTTCATGTGCCTGTTGGCTATCTATATATCTTCTTAGGAAAAATGTCTATTCAGGTCCTCTGTCCATTTTTTATTCATATTGTTTATTTGGTGTTGAGTTGTGTAAGTTCTTTATATATTTTGGATATTAAATGTATCATTGCAAATATCTTCTCTGATTTAGTAGATTGCCTTTTTGTTTTATTGATGGTTTCCTACACTGTGTGAAATCTTTTTATTTTCATGTAGTCCCAGTAATTTATTTTTGCTTTTGTTTCCCTTGCCTCAGGAGACATACCTAGAAAATGTTGCTATGGCCCATGTCAGAGACATTACTGCTTATGCTCTCTTCTAGGATTTTTGTGGTTTTAGGTCCCATATGTAAGTCTTCAATCCATTTTGAGTTTATTTTCGTGTGTGATGTTAGGAAGTAGTCCAGTTTCATTCTTTTGTATGTAGATGTCCAGTTTTCCCAGCACCATTTCTTGAAAATGCTGTCTTTTCTCTATTGTATATTCTTGTTTATTTTTTATAGATTAATTGACCATATAAGTATAGCTTTATTACTGGGCTCTCTGTTCTGTTCCATTGATCTATGTGTTTCTTCCTGGGTCAGTACCATACTGTTTGGATTACTACAGCTTTGTAGTAGATTTTGAAAATTTGAATATAATACCTCATTTTATTTTTTGTTTTCAAGATTGCCTTGATTATTTGGGATCTTTTGTGGTTCCATACAAATTTTAGTATTGTTTTTTCTTGTTCTGTGAATAGTACACTTGGTATTTTGATAGGGATTGCAGTGAATCTGTAGACTGCTTTAAGAATATTTTGATAATATTAATTCTTCCAATTCATGAGCATAAAATATCTTTCCATTTGTCTGTGTTATCTTCAATTTATTTCATCAGTCAATAAACTATCAATTTATAGTTTTCAGAGTACAGATTGTTCAACTCCTAGAATAAGTGTATTCCTAGGTATTTTATTCTTTTGGGGGGTAATTGTAAATTATTCCAGCCACTGTAATATGCTGCAGATAAGCCTCATCTCCTTAAGGAGTAGGAGATGTTAAGCTGCCTCGCCAGTTCTTGGCCAGACTCCCCCTTCTGGTCCTATCCGCACCCCCTCCACCCCCACACAGGACTTTCAAAGAAATGGCCAGGAGCTCCTTTGTTCTACAGAAAAAGGCCAAATAGCAACTTGAAATGGGCAATGAAATTATCTGGGTGTTTTTCCTATTCTATTCTATTCTTTCACAGTTTGAATGATAATCACAGAGGAAGTTCCCTGGGCAGTGTTGTGTTTCCATGGTGACAGGCGAGGTCGAGGTTAACAGTCTCTCTGGTGCTGGTGCTGGGAACCTTCTGCTGCGGGGTAGATGCAAGGGAAGGGCTGGCAGTCCAAGTGTTACCAGGGGACCCACTTTCATGGCCTCATCCTTTGGGCCACAGAGCTTGACTTGTGCCTCCCTGAATGGACAAATCAGGGATGTCTTGAAAGTAATAATAGCTACATCACTTCCCGCTATGAAGAAATGTGCTGTGCCCTTCCTCCCAAAGGCCAGGACCATTGCCTCTCACTAACAACAATCCATGGATTGTTGGAATATATATGTGCTCTTTGTATTGGCACCAGAAGCTCCGAGATGCCAAGTTTTAGAAACCCAATGTACTTTAGAAAAGCAATTTGATCTTTGGGAACAAGGGATCCTAAATAAGTTCTGACCATGTCAGGGCAGGCTAAAAAGATGAATTAATTAAAAGGCGAGTAGGAAGCATGCAGTTTAAATTAAATATCAGATGACACAAATAAATCCCCTTAAAACATAACTCAGCTATTTTGCCTGAAACCAATGTCCTGACTTTACTCGTTTGGATTCTCCTTTTTTGCCTTTACGTGGGTAGATAATGTCACAAAATTTGTAGAGCTTTCTTCAGATCAGAAATAAAGGTGAAGAATGATGGACTCAAGGTAAGCTCTGAGGATAAGGTAATTGATTTGAATCTGTGATTTCTTTGAGAGGAGACAGGTGATGCTATGTATGATGAAAGATATGGGCTCTTAGGATCCTAGATATGGAGTAGAATAGATTTTGTGGGTCATTGGGTTGTGGTACCGAGGACTGACAAGAGGCAGTACCTGTTTTAAGTGGTACTAATGGATGCTTAGGAGGAGTTCTGCTACACAGAAGACTTAGGCATTCCCTTTCAGGCATTGTCTCCCAGGACCATCTGTATGCTAACTGATGTTGGAAACAAAGGCAGAAGGAAATGGCAGATACAATTAAATTTCCTCATAACCTGCAGCCCATTGACAATATTTGAGGCAGGCCGTAGAATATTTCTCCAGGAACTCCTTACTATCTTAATGTTAATGCTTTTCTAGAGGGAAAAACAATTTAGTTTGACAACAGCTAGGCTTCCAGTATCTTGAGCCTTCTTTAGGATGTGAAAATCTCTTTGGAAACTTACTCTTGACTTTACCTCCCCCAACTCCCAAGTATATAACCGATCTCTGGTAAGGGGCAGCTCTTTCTGCCCTCTAGTCCTGTCCCTGTGCTTTAATAAAATCACCTTTTTGCACCAAAGACATCTAAAGAATTCTTCCTTGGCCCTCAGCTCCAGACCCCCACCACCCCAAAGCTCATCACTAATGACTCACACCTCAGTCCAGCTCCATATACCCAGTGGCCTGTTGGCTTCTCTGAATGTCCATAAGACACACTTGTTTTCACCCCTTCATCTGCTTCTCCTCTCTCAGTGCCCTCTGTCATTAGCCACTACCACGAGCCCTACCAGAAATCTGGGGGATACCTTACCTCCCCCTTCTCCCTTACACCGCACAACACTTATGCAGTCTTGTCTATATTGTCCATAAATGCCTCTGAAATCCATTTTGTTCTTTCTGTCTTCGTTTCCTCTCCTCTTGTTTAGGATTCCATTGCCTCTCTTGAGAATGACCACATCCTGCAGCACTGGGGGCCATGCCTCCAGCCTGCCCACGTCCACAAATCCTTTCTGTACTCCATGGTCAGAGTGACATTTCCGAGATTCAAATATGAATCTTTGCTTAAAACCTTAAAAACAGTCAGTGCTTCTCTAACGCCCTTGGGGTAAATCCCAAATTCTGTTATGAGTATTATAAAACTTGGTGGCATCTGGTCCCCTCTTACCTCTCCAGCTTCATCTGGAGATATCCTGCTCTTCCACCTGCCCGCCACCCCCACCTCCACGCACACTGTGTGTATATAAATTCCAGCTGGGATGAGCTATGTGGTTCCTTCTCTTGATCCCGGGTCTTTGTCTTAGAAGGCTGCTCACGCCCGTACCCGCTCTGGTCTTCCTGGCCCCTTGTCTGGCTGGGCAAGGTCCTGCCTCTGCTTTAGATGTTAGCTTCATTGTAATGTCTTCAAAGATGTGTTTCCTTCCCTCCACCACCAGTTTACCCTCTATGGTCTCGTAACACTGTGTACTTCCTTCATCAAAGCTCTTTCACACCATAGTTATTATTATGTGACATTTTATTATTATAAGAGCCTCTTTATCTTTTTGGTCTTTATTTTAGATGTAGGCTCTGCAAGGGCAGGGACTGGGTCTGTGTTCACCAATACGTGTGCAGTGCTCCACACAGTGCTCACAAATATTTAGGGAATGTTCTTAAAGAATTTCTATCACCAAATAAGTACCTGGTGGAAATCTAGATCATGTGAGCTCTGAAGTCCAACCAATTTTTTGACTAGCTCCGAATTTTCAACGTGCACTAACAAAGTGTTAAGTACTTCAAAATCCATTTTTATTATTTAGCAGTTAGTGTGGTTAATGTTCTCCTTCCCTTTTTACATTCTATACTACAATTTACATTTACCTTCCATGGGCTCCCACCAGAATTGTACTGGAGGAACATTTTGGCAATCCCGCTTTTCTAAGAAAATTCCTGTGGATTAAAATTTGGCTCATGTAGAAACTAAATAACCAGTCCTTCCAAAAAACACGGGTGGAGTGCATTTTCCCAAACATTTTTGGCATTTTTTTTCAAGACAGGGAATAATTTGGATGGAAGAGAGGATTAAAGATTATCTCCTTTGGAAATAGCATATAGAGACAGAGGAGTTTGCCAGTTGTCTAAATATTTTCACCGTGATGTCTTGGGCCACTTGGTAATCTCTGTAATTTCTAACAAATGTAAAATGTTTTTGTGGAATTACAGTGTTTGAGAAGACTTCTGGCAACTGCCAGTTCTCTGGCCTTTTCTGGCGATTTCAATCAGACACCCGTGTGTTGCCAGTCACCTTTCTAAAGCCAGCATTGATGATGACACCTTTCTTTGCAAAATCCTTTGCTGGTTACTCCAGTGGCTACAGAAATAAAACTCAGCCTCATCGGCATGGCTCACAAGACCCTATATTGTACCATCCTACCTCTCTTTGAGAGTTCATCTTTCCTGGACCCCTCCATGTATCTTACCTTCCAGTCACACTGTATAACTTACCATTCTCCAAATGCACCTTGCCCTTCCAAGCTTCCGGATTTTTGCCTGTCTCTGCCTTGCACCTGGATTCCCCTCTTCCTTAACCATCTTTGCCATGGCAATTTTTCTGATCCACCAATGCCCAGAATTCCAGTATCTGTAATGCTTGAGTAACTAATGGGAAGCCATTTACCCAGGGTTATAAATAGCAGACAAGGCAGTTGAACACTGCCCCCCAAGGCAGGGAGACTGAAGGATTCTGAGTAGACGGATGGTAGACCCAAAGTTGTGTTCAGTGAACTAGTGATAACAAGCCAACAGTCCCAGGGACCAGACAGTGTTGATGTTCACATAATGTATAGCCAATTATAAGGAGAAACCATCATTTCCATATTTCCTGGAGATGGATCCCAGACATTCCCATTCTTCCCTCCTAGTCCAATATCACGTTCTACTCTTAAAGTGCATGCCGTCCTGCTGGCCCCTATAAACTTCTATTGGACACGCCAGTGCAGATGAACAAATAGAAGTGTCCCTTATATCATCACACCCTTCTTGGGTCAGGTGTGATGTCAGGCTGCCACTTTCACAACATCTGTCAAGATTTCCCAATCAGCCATCGGCCAACCAGTTTCATGTGGGAAATGACAATGAGAACAGAGGCAGACTTACCCAAAGCCTCAGCGATTTAAAAAAAACAAGAGATATTTCTAGTTTGTCTTCATCTTCTTTTCTTAGAGTTTCTGTAAATGGCAAAATTGGAGAGAGGAAAGATAAAAAAGTAAAATGACTTGAGAAAGTTTAGCTTAAACTTGAAAATCCCTCATGCTTGCCGTCACTGAACCAAAGTCACTCAACTGACTGAGCCACCCAGCCGCCCCATAACTGAAAACTATTTAAAGAGAAGGACCTGAAGTGGGTACACGTGTTTTACAGTTTATTTATGTATTTTGGAGAGGAAGGGGCAGAGAGAGCTAAAGGGAAATCCTGAGCAGGCCCTGTGGTGACAGCACAGAGCCCGACGCAAGGCTGAAACCCGTGGACTATGAGATCATGACCTGAGCTGAGCCGAAAGGAAGAGTTAGATGCTTAACTGACTGCACCACCCAGGCACCCCTGGGTATATGTGTTTTGAATGGATACAAAAAGCTTTGTAAAAGAAACATAAACACTTTTCAGTTAAGAGAACTGCTTTCAAGAAATCCAAATTGTTTTAGCATTCAAGTAAATGTCCCCACAGTAAATTCAACCCCGATGGGTGTACTTTGCCCATCCCATGGGCTTTGCCATTACTTCAGAATTTCCCATCAACTGTCTTCTCTCTTCGCACATCGGTGCTTTCTGCCCTAAGGAAAAAGATGCTTGTCTTCTGCAAGAGCTAAGAACTTTCTTCCTGGCTCTTTGCTTTAATTATCACCACCTGGGGAAGAAACTCTTTTACTTTTACTTTCTTTGTTCGCTTCCTTGGGCTGTTAAACACAGTGTTTAAAAAGTTAAGAAAAAATGAAAGATAATACTTACATTTAGTCCAACAGTTATATAGTTACTGACCTCCTTACACCATCTTCCTTCAAATAATGGGTAATTTGGTTGAATCTAGTTGGGCTTTCTATGAACTGCTTTGCATGTGTGGACCCTGCATGAGAGAGACTTCCTGACACTGTGTTATTTTTTTTTAATGCTTGTTCATAGTGTAAACAGTACTTCACCTCTCTTCCTCCCCAGCCTCCACAAAGATTAGCAGGTGTGCCTGCACTTATTTTTTTGGTTTTTGAAGAATGTCATTTGCACTTTGTTTTTATTTTTAAATGTTATAATTTTATTATCACAAGCCACCCTG
The DNA here is from genome assembly GCA_004023845.1 of Helogale parvula. Classification (NCBI taxonomy): domain Eukaryota; kingdom Metazoa; phylum Chordata; class Mammalia; order Carnivora; family Herpestidae; genus Helogale; species Helogale parvula. The sequence continues at coordinate 68,091 of PJEM01004576.1, read as the reverse complement.
ACGTTACCAGTATGGTGTAGGTGTGTGCCGGGATGTTGAAAAAGAATGACATCTTACTCAGGAACATCCTAAAAGATTTCCAAATAGAGTTCTCAGCTCTAGGTTGGGATAGGGGGAGGATATGACAGCCTGAGTAGTAGCAGATAGATACCCAAGATTTCCTGCTTCTAGGTTTCTGGCCCTGCCAGGCTTGCTGGGGACCTCCCCTTGGTTAAAAACCAACTTCCTGCAAACATTCAAAGGAGATTTCCATCGGTTAACACCCACCACTTGAAGGCAGAAGGCAGGAGAGGAGGAGGCCAAGGCATAAAGACGGCTTGTCTTTGAGAATGAGGTTTGACAGTAGGCAGGGTGCTTCCTGCTGCAGAGGGAGTAGTGACCCGGGCTCTTCTTTCCGTTAGGGAGTCATGGCCAAGGTTTGTCAAAACAAAGCCACACAGAACACCCTAATGCCAGCCGGGCAGGAGCTACGGGCTGTCGCAAATAAAATCATTAGGAATGTCTTTGGAGCAGGAGTCACAGCCCGTGAGCTCTGCGGGGCTAAGCAAATGCAGATGTCTAAGTGTGCACATCATTATCTTTCCAAGGCACAGCTTGGAGCAAGCCAGTTCCCATTGCAAAATCCTTTAAGGTTGCCACCCTCCTTGAACAGAGTCTGAAATCTTCAACCACCCTTTTAAAGCTTTCCCCAAATTTTGTTCTGTGTAATTTTCCAATCTCAAGTCACTGTATTCCAAATGTGCTGACACCCTCGTAGCTACGGGGTTTTGCTCAAACAGTAACCTCGTCTGGAAGGTACGTCCCTCCCAGTGGAAGATCTACATTTCCCTCAAGGTCCAGCCCGATGCCAGGGTTTCCCCTTTTACAATAAGCCGCTGCCTCTCTGTTTTAACTCCGTTACTGTATTTCTAATAGCATTTCCAGGGACAATTACAAGCTCAGATTTTGACATCAAATACATCCGGGTTCTTCTGCCAACTCTGCAGTTTACCGTGATGTTAAGCAAGAGACTAATCTTTCCTAAACCTCAATTTTCTCTCTGATAAATGGGAATTATTCTAAATATCGTAGTTGTGATGATTAAATCAGAAGATACCAGGAGGAAAGCAGTTAGAATCCTTCCTGGCACCATATACTAGTTTGATATTATTTTTTGTTTCTTTCAATAGAGTGTGCTATTAGGGCCACATCTTACTTGACATCTATTCTCAAAAGCACTGTGATTTCCACCTGGTAGGAGCTACACAACTCTTCATTGAATTAAGATATTTTTTGAGCAGGTAAGAATGATAGGTGATACCTACAAGGCACTTCTGCAGAACCTATGCCATCTGATACTTTCTCTTAAATGTGGTCACTCTCAAAGGGACAAGATCTGGGAATAAGAACACTTACTTCATCCTGAAGCAAGATCATTAAAACTTTTTATTTATTTATTTATTTATTTGGAAAGAGAGCATGAGAATGGGGGAGAGGAGCAGAGGAGGGGGAGAGAGAGAGAAAGAGAGAATCAACAGCAGGCTCCATGCTCAGCAAGAATCCAACTCAGGGCTCAATTTCACAACCATGAGATCATGACCTGAGCTGAGATCAAGAGTCAGATGCTCAACCCATTGAGTCACTCAGGTATCCTGATCATTAAAACTTTTAATTAAAATCTAGAAGATTGTTGGCTCTAATGCTCTCAGTAGAAATATTCAAAAGAATTACATGGCAGTATTTCATTTTCTAATCCAATTAATAAAATTTCTTTCTGCCTTCTTATTAATTTGTTATTTGCAGTGTATACTTCATCAAGTAACAGTGGGATTGTTAGAGTCAGTGATAAATCTGATGATCATGTGAAAGGGCTGAGGATAGTAAGAAACCAGAGGTCACTCTCTGTTCAAGAAGAGCAGAGACCTCAGAAGGTGGCTTTCTTGAGAAATGTTTCGTCTTCAGCCTTGGGCACACCCCATCAGTGTGACTCGTCTGCACACTGGAAAAGTAGGTTGAGAAATGCAGCAAGGTAACTTGTTTCCAGTGGGCTAGGATCAGACAGATTACAAAGTCATGCTTTACTTGAAATATTGGAGCAATTCTTGAAGAAATCGTATACAAGTGAAATGGTGAATGGATAGTCTAATCTAAATTCATCCTGACCCAAATTTCATCCTGAGCATGCGTGCAGACTTTATCTATTCTAAAGAGGCCTCAGTCATCAGACCTAATCATTTTGTTCTAAGTTAAAATGAGGTACATTGATGACTAATAGGAATAAGTACATTTTCTTCTATTCATTTAGACCAAATAATATTTTCCATATCTTTTACCCTTTAGCAACAAAAGAACTCCTGAGTCTAGCCTTTCATAGTGGAGATATCTTTGAATCAGGACACAGGCAGGGACATGGGTTCTTTCTTGACTTTAAGCATTGCTAGGTATGACGTGGGACAAGTCGCTCTGTCCTTTAGGGTGGGAAATGATCTCCAGAACATTCAGGTCCCCTGACTCACAGATGTAACTTTATAGTTTCATTCTCCTTCACCATAAAGACAGAGTCCACCTGAGTAAGATAGACTGTCCTTAAGCTCTGGGTAGATACAAATGCCTTGAACATATTCCACCTGCTTCTGGTTTCAAGACCTGTGTGATTTCTTGGGGGACTTGGGTTCTCCTGGCATCTCTACCTCTTTGGGTCCTTGTTCGCTCACATGCTAGTACTGCACTTTACCTTACCAACTGAAGGGAATCTTTGCTTTACACACCACACACACACACGTACACCTAAACCTAACTTCCGATCATATGTTTGAGTATTTGGTAAAAGTAACATGTTCATCAGTGAACATGCCAGGGACAGGTCAGAGCCAAAGATTACAGATATTTTGTCAGTTCGTGTCTCAAAGAGACCTGGCTTAGAATTCTGCCCTATCTCATATTAGTTGTATAATCTTGGGCAATTTGTGTAATCTCTCTGAGTCTTAAAAGTCACTTAAAAGACCTTACCTCCATTATATGATTTCCATAAGAAACTCAAGTTTCTGAAAGACTTCCAGCCTTCCAAGGCCTCCCTTAATAGATATAAATTGGGGCACCTGGGTGACTCAGTCAGTTAAGCCTCTGACTTTGACTCAGATCATGATCTCATAGTCTGTGGGTTCGAGCCCGTGTCAGGCTCTGTGCTAGCAGCTCAGAGCTTGGAGCCTGCTTCAGATTCTGTGTTTCCCTCTTTCTCTGTCCTTCCCCCACTCATACTCTGTATCTCAAAAATGAATAAACATTTTAAAAATTATTTTAAAAATAGATATAAATAGGGGCATCTGGATGGCTCAGTCGGTTAAACGTCTGACTTTGGCTCAGGTCATGGTCTCATAGTTCGTGGGTTTGAGCCCCATGTCAGGCTTTGTGCTAGCAGCTCAGAGCCTGAAGACTGCTTCAGATTCTCTGTCTCCCTCTCTCTCTCTGCCCCTCCCCTACTCATGCTCTCTTGCCTCTCTCTCTCTCTTTCTCAAAAAATAAACATTAAAAAAATTTTGTAATTAAAAAACATATAAATAAAACAATATTGGGACTTCTACATCTAGGAATAATGCAGTAGACTTAATATTCCTCCCACTAAGAACAAATAAAAACCCTGGACATTATGTGAGAAACAAGTGTAAGAAGACTCTAAGAGCTAAAGGGAGGAAGACTGAAAAGCCAAGAATCTTAGGATCTGAGGAAAGACAATGGTGAGACCCCTGGGCATTTTTGCCTCATATTCCAGATTTGGAGCTGAAGAAACCAGCAGCTGAGAAATGACAATGGGCAAAGGCAATAAGAGCCCCAACATAAGCTTGGTCCCCAGAGTCATAGGTGGAGAAAATAAGCAGCTGAGCAATGCAGAAAACTTTAGACAATAATTTCTCTACTTCAGCTAAACCCCACCTCCACACATGCCAGTGAAGGCTGAGTGGGAAAGCTACATTTCCGCCCGTGTAGGGCTGTAATGAGGTGCCCTAGTAGCCCTCCAGGGTGACAGCAGATAAGGTCGAATAGGAAGCCAGGACTTTCATCCTTACCCAACAACAGTGGGGTCACTTGCATCTCAGTGTTAGGGGAGACCGCATGGGAGGTTAGAACCCACACTCCCATCCAGCAGTAAGGAGATGGCATACCTTTTCCTTTGCTGGAGCAGTATCTGAACAACAACAGTAACAACAAAACAGTTGAAGTGGAGGGCTTAAATAAGAGTCATAATCTTCTCACATGATATGAAAATGTCCAGGTTTCAATCAAATTATCACTTATCATACTAAGAACCAAGAATATCTCTAACTAATGAGAAAAGACCATAAATGCCAATGCAAGATGACATAAACTTCAGAACTATCTGACAAGGATTTTAAAGATGATTCTATGAATAATTATGAGCACTCCTGAAAAAAATTGAAAAAATGTAGAAAGCCTGAGCAAATAAGTTGAAAGTCTCATCAAGACAATAGAAGACATGGGGTGCATAGGTGGCTCAGTCAGTTAAGCATCTGACTTCGGCTCAGGTCATGATCTCACGGTTCGTGGGTTGGAGCCCTGCATCGGGCTCTGTGCTGACAACCAGCTCAGAGCCTGGAGCCCGGTTCAGATTCTGTGTCTCCCTCTCTCTCTGACCTTCCCCTGCTCATGTTGTCTCTCTCTCAAAAATGAATAAAACATTTTTTAAATTAAAAAGACAATAGAAGACATAAAATAGAACCAAATGGAAATTTTAGAATTGAGGAAAACAATAACTGTAGTAAAACAGTGGGCTCAGTGCTAGAATGGAGGAGACAGACGAAAGAAACCCGTGACCTAGAAGATGGAGTGGTAGGAGTTACCGAGTCTAAACAACAGAAAGTAGACTGGGAAAAAAAAGTAAATAACTTCAGAGACCTGTGTGAATATAATAAAAGAGCTAATATTCATGTCACTGGAGCCCAAGAAAAGGAGGAGAAAGGGCATGGCTGAAAAAGTATTCAGAAATAATGGCTGAAATCTTCCCAAATTTAACAAGAGATAGAAATGTACAAATTCAAGAAGCTGAGCAAACCCCAACCAGGATACGCCTAGATAAGCCAGTGTAAATAACCCAAGAAATGACTCAAAGACTGGCAGAACAGACTTTCCACAGCTAATCCTAGAAAAGAGGCCACATCAAAAAATATAGGAATAGTGGATACATGGTCCAGAAAAAATTAACCTGTGAGAGACTAACCACATGGGGAGGGACCATGCAAGCATCAAGAACAGAGAGGAGCAGAACCCACACCAGGTACCTTGGGCATGGGGGACCCTCACCGGGAGGAGGCATCGCCATAACGTATGGCTTGGAAACCAGAGGCGCTTAACTTCATGAGTTTTTACAATCAGTACAGATTAACACCTGGAACTTTAAAAATCAGCAGGCTCAGCTCTGGGGGAGCTGGAGGACAATGGGAAACTGAGTCCTGCCCTTAAAAAGACGGCACAACAAATAGCCCCACTGAGACACAGCAGAGAAGCAGCAGTTTGAAAAATGCCTGGGGATTATGGGAAAGAGATATACTTACTAATCTTAGACCTTGTTGGGGGATATTTAGGAGACTTCTCCAAGAAGAAAAGGAATGGATGGTGCCATTTTTCTCCACCACCTCCCAGCCTAGATTCAAACACACCTGCAGGAACCAACAGGAGCCAGCAGGAACACTTGCTGCTATCTTTGCTAACAGAGACCCTCCCGCCCCCCAACCTCTGAGTTCTCTTGTGGATTTGCCCCCTCCAACTCACTCCCCTCCACCAGAGTCCATCTGAAACATGGCATTGTGCAGGCAGCTCCCACTGGCCGGCCCCACTCCAAAGTGACTCCCACCATGGGGAGAGGGAAACAACCACACACGCACAGTCTGATTGCAGCCCTAGCAGTGGGTTGGGGGCAGTCCTCAGGTCTCTGCACTCAGGTGCAGGCCCCACCCATCAGTGAAAGCTGCTCAGGGAACAACACAGGGGAAGCATTCTACAGTTCTGTGCAACCAAAGTTCTGGCAAACATCAGGTCTGACCCAACTCAAGCCCAAGGTGACCCCAGGCTGGCCCATTAACAACACAGGGACCAAACCCTACCCACAACAGGTAAAAAGAGCCATTGCAGATGACCGAACTGAAGGCAGACACATCTCAACCATAACAGTAGGGTGCATGCAACATGTGGGGCGAACCCCTGAAGTGCCAGGTTCTTGTGAACAGGGGACACTGCACTGCAGGGCACTGCAGGACCTCTTCTTCATAAGGGCACCACTTTAAAAGGAGGAGATGTAACTGACTTTCCTAACACAAACAGAAAGCTAGACAAAATGAGACAGATAAAAGTCAAGGACAAAGTCACAGCAAGAGAGCTAAACAAAGCAGAGATAAGCAATATGCCTGCCAGAGAATTCATAGTTTCTAGTCATAAAGATACTCAGTGGACTTGAGAAAAGAGTGGAGGACCTCAGTGAGATCCTCAACAAAGAAAATATAAAACAGAATCAATCAAGGGAGCCTAGGTAGCTCAGTCCATTTAGCATCTAACTCTTGATTTTGGCTCAGATTCTGATCCCACATAAACCTCAGGGTAAACACAAAGAACTATAGAAGGTATGCAAAAAAGTAAAGAGAAAGGCATCCAAGTATTCACTAAGGAAAGCCATCAAACCATAAGAAAAGATGGCAAGAAAAGAAAGGAACAGGGAAGAACTACAAAAACAACCATAAAACAATGAAATAGCAGTAAGTACATACCTATCAATAATTACTTTGAATGTAAATAGACTAAACAGTCCAATCAAAAGACATAGGGTGACTGAATGGATAAAAAGCAAGACCAATCTATATGCTGCCTACAAGAGATTCATTTGGGACCTAATTCCAGATTAAAACTGAAGGGATGAAAAACATTTACCATGCCAGTGCAAGTGAAAAGGAAGCTGGGGTGGCAATATTCATATTGGACAAGATGGACTTTAAAACAAAGACTATAACAAGAGCCAAAGAAGGACACTACATAGTCATAAAGGGAACAGTCCAGTAAGAAGATATAACAATTATAAATATTTTTGCACCCAATATGAGAGCACCCAAATACACAAGGCAGTTATTAACAAACATAAAGAAAGAAATTGATAGTATACAATAATAGTAGAGGACTTTAACATCCCATTTACATCAATGGACAGATCATTCAAGCCAAAAAAAGGTGCTTTTGAATGACACATTGGACAAAATGAATCTAAACAGATATATTCAGAACATTCCATCCAAAAACAGAACACACATTCTTTTCAAGTGCTCATAGAACATTATCCAGAATATACCACAAAGATGAAAAAGACTGAAGATGGAAATCATACCATGGATATCTTTCAACCACAATGCTATGAAGTTAGAAATCAACCACAAGAAAAAAATCTAGAAAGAACACAAATATACGGAGGTTAAATAACATGTTAGTAAATAATGAATTGGTCAACCAAGACATCAAAGAGGAAATCATAAAATACATGGACACAAATTAAAATGAAAATACAGTGGTCCAACATCTTTGGGATACAGCAAAAGCTCTTCTAAAAGGCAAGATTATAGCAATACAGGACTACCTCAAGAAGCAAGAAAAATCAAATAAATAACCTAATCTTATGCTTAAAGGAGTAGAAAAAGATTAAACAAAGCCCAAAGCCAGTGTAAGGAATGAAGTAATAAAGATTAGATCAGAAATAAATTAAATAGAAACAAACAAACAAAAAAAAGAATAGAACAGATAAATGAAACCAGGAGCTGGTTCTTTGAAAAGATCGACAAAATTGATAAACTTTTAGCCAGACACATCAAAAAAGTAAAATAAAAACAAGAAAGAGAGAGGATTCAAATAAAATTGGGAAGAGGAGAAATAACAACCAACAACACAGAAATGCAAAGGATTCTAAGAGAATATTATGAAAAATTGTATGCCAACAAATTGGCATATAAGAAGAAATGTATAAATTCCCAGAAACATATAATATTTCAGAACTGAATCAGGAAGAAATAGAAAATTTGAACAGACTGATCAGTAGCAATTCCATTGAACCAGTAATCAAAAAATTCCCAACAAACTGAATGGACCAGATGGCTTCAGGGGTGAATTCTTCCAAACACTTAAACAAGAGTTAATACTTATTATTCTCAAACTATTCCAAAAAATAGAAGAGGAAGGAAAGCTTCAAAATTTATTCTATGAGGCCAGAATTACCCTGATACCAAAATCAGAGAAAGACACCACAAAGGAAGAAAACTAGGGGCCAATGTCTCTGATGAACATAGGCGCAAAAATCCTCAACAAAATTACCAGCAAACCAAATCCAACAATACATTTAAAAAATCATTCACTGTGATGCCTGGGTGGGTCAGTCGGTTAAGCATCCGACTTTGGCTCAGGTCATGACCTCACGGTTTGTGGGTTCAAGCCCCGCGTCGGGCTCTGTGCTGACAGCTAGCTCAGAGCCTGGAGCCTGTTTCGGATTCTGTGTCTCCCTCTCTGTCTGACCCTCCCCTGCTCATGCTGTCTCTCTCTCTCTCAAAAATAAATAAAAAAACATTAAAAAAAAAAGAAGTGAAAAAAAACATTTATCAAGATCAAGCGGCATTTATTCCTGGAATGCAAGGGTGGTTTGAAATTCACAGATCAATCAATGTGATACTTCACATCAACTAGAGAAAGGATAAAAACCATATGCTCATCTCAGTAGATGCAGAACAAGCATTTGACAAAGTACAACATTTATTCATGATAAAACCCCTTAACAAAATACACTTAGAGGGAACATACCTGAGTATAATAAAGGCCATATAGGAAAAACCTACAGCCAAGATCAGACTCAGTGATGAAAAACTGAGAGCTTTTCCCTTAAGATCAGAAGCAAGACAAGGACATCCACTCTCACTACTTTTATTTAACATAGTATTGGAAGTACTAGCCAGAGCAGTCAGACAAAACAGAAATAGAAGGCATCCAAATTGGTAAAGAAGAAGTAACATCCTCACTATTTGCAGATGACATGATATTCCATATAAAAACCTCCACCAAAAAGCTTCTAGAAGTGATAAATAAATTCAGTAAAGTTGTAGGATACAAAATCAATGTACAGAAGTCTGTTGCATTTCTATACATAACAATGAAGTAGCAGAAAGAGAAATTAAGAAAACAATTCCATTTACAATTACACCAAAAATAATGAAATACTTAGGAATAAACTTAACCAAGGAGGAGAAAGTTCTGTACTCTGAAAACTTTAAAGCAGTGATGAAGGAAATCGAAGACGACATGAACAAATAGAAACATATTCTATGCTCATGGATTGGGAGAACCAATATTGTTGAAATGTCCATCCTACCCAGAGCAATGTATGGATTTAATGCAATCCCTTTTAAAATACCAAAAGCATTTTTCATTGAACTAGAATAGTCCTAAAATTTGTATGAAACTGCAGAAGACCCCAAATAGTCAAAACAATCTTTAAAAAGAACAAAAATTGAGGTATCATAATACCAGATTTAAAGACATACTACAAAGGTGTAGTAATAAAAATAGTATGGTACTGGCACAAAAACAGACACATAGATCAATGAAATAGGATAAAGAGCCCAGAAATAAACCCATGCTTATATGGTCAATTAATCTATGACAGAGGCAAGAATTTATAATGGGGAAAAGTCTCTTCAGAAATGGTGTTGGGAAAATTGGACAGCTACATGCAAGAGAATGAAACTAGACCACATTATTATTTTTTAATATTTATTTATTTTTGAGAGAGAGAGAAGCAGAGCACTAGTGGGGGAAGGGCAGAGAGACAGGGAGACACAGAATCCAAAGCAGGCACCAGGCTCTAAGCTATCAGCACAGATCCTGACGTGGGGCTTAAACTCACAAGCTGTGAGATCATGACCTGAGCAGAAGTTGGACACTTAATGACTGGGCCATCCATGCACCCCGAAACTAGACCACATTTTTAACCATATACAAATATAAAATAAAAATGGATTAAAGACCTACATGAAACCATAAAAATCCAAGAAGAGAGCATAGATGGTAATTTCTCTGACATTATTCATAGCACCACTTTTCTAGATATGTCTCCTAAAGTAAGAGACATAAAAGCAAAACTTAACTATTGGAGCTACATCAAAATGAAAAGGATTTGCACAGCAAAGGAAATAGTAAAAAAAAAAAAAAAAAAAAAAAAAAAAAAAAAAAAAAAAAAAAAAAAAAAAAAAAAAAAAAAAAAAAAAAAAAAAAGAACCTACTGAATGGGAGAAGATATTTCCAAATGACACATCTGATAAGGGGTCAATATCCAAGATATATAAAGAACAGACTGTTTTCCAAAGAAGACACACAGATGGTCAACAGACACATAAAAAAATGCTCAACATCAGTCATCATCAGGAAAATGCAAAGCAAAACTACAATGAGAAGGGCACCTGGGTGGCACTGGGTGTCTCAGTCGATTAAGCATCCAACTCTTGATTCTGGCTCAGGTCATGATCTCACACTTCATGGGATGGAGCCCCATATTGCCCTCTGTGCTGACAGTGTGGAGCCTGCTTGGAATTCTCTTTTTCTCTTTCTTTCTCTTCCTCTCCCCTGCTTTCTCTCTCTCCTTTGCAAAAATAAATTTAAAAAACATTAAAAAAAAGTACAGTGAGATATCACTTCACACCTGTCTGAATGGCTAAAATTAACACAAGAAACAAGTGGTGGCAAGGACATGGAGAAAAAGGGAACCTCACACACCATTGGTGGGAATGCAAGCTGGTGCGGCCACTGTGGAAGACAGTATAGAGGTTCCTCAAAAAAATTAAAAATAGAATTACCATATGATTCAGTAACTCCACTATTGAGTTTTTACCCAAAGATTACAAAGACACTAATTTGAAAAGATATATACATCCTTATGTTTATTGTAACATTATTTACAATAGCCAAATTATGGAAGCAGCCAAAATGTCTATCAATTGATGAATAGATAAAGAAGGTGTGGAATATACATACCATGGAATATTGCTCAGCAATGAATGAAATCTTGTCATTTGCAACAACATGGATAATTCAACAGGGTATAATGCTAAGTGAAATAAGTCAGTCAGAGCAAAACAAATACCATATGATTTCACTCATATGTAAAATTTAAGAAACAAACCTAAGAACAAAAAAGAGACAAAAAAACCAAATTCTTAGCTGTAGAGGACAACCTGGTGGTTGCCAGAGGGGAGGTGGGTGTGGAGATGGGTGAGATACACGAAGAGGATTAAGAGAACACTTATTGTGATGAGCGTGGGTGATGTATAGAACGGTTGAATCAACATACTGCACACCTCAAATTAATATAACACTGTGTGTTTATTATGTTATACCCAGATTTTAATATCGCCCCCCAAAAAACCAGAGACCGCCAGGGAGACCGAATCACGCATGCAAAAGCAAAGGGCTTTATTACGGGCTTATAGAAGCACGGGCTCACAGACTCCACCAACACACTCGATCCACGTGGAGCGAGCCCTGAGCATGGTGGAGTAGGGGCTTTTATGAGTTTGGGAAGGGGAGTTACAGGAAATGGTGACACAGGTATATTGACAGCAGGTTTAACCATTCATTGATACTTTTGGTGGGGGCCAATCACAACATTTAGAGTATTAACTAATTACAGAGTATGCCCAGGACCCTCACGTAGGGCGTGACTAGCCTTCTAGGCCTGCCCTTAGAAATGTTAAAGATGTTAGCTGGCCTTTTCTGATTGGGTGTTACAAGGGTGGTCCCTCCTTCCTTGGTCAACGTGTGCCCTTCTGTTGTCTAATGATTAGAGTCAGTTTGGTTCAGACCTGTGTCCTTACAATTATACTGAAATTAAAAAAAAAAAAGAATGAAGAGAAAAATCTAGAGATATTCTGATGAAGAAAACAAAGATAATTTGTTGCTGGCAGATCTATCCTAAAAAAATACTTAAGGGGAATTCTCTAAACAGAAAGAAAACAATAAAAGAAGGAACTTTGAAATATCAAGAAGACATAAAAATCATGGTAAGAAAAGACATGTGTAAATACATAGACTGTACCTCTCCTCTTGAGTTTTCTAAACTACGTTTCATGGAAACAAAATTATAACACCAACTGATGTGGTTCTAAATGTACAAGGGAATTATAAATGAGGAAGGATAGGGGCGCTTGGGGTGTTAAGCAGCCAACTTGGGCTCAGGTCATGATCTCACGGTTCGTGGGTTCGAGCCCCACATTGGGTTCTGTGCTGACAGCTCAGAGCCTGGAGCCTGTCTCAGATTCTGACTTTCCCTCTCTCTCTGCCCCTCCCCCACTCATGCTCTGTCTCAAAAATCAATAAAACAAGAAAAATTTTTAAAAATAAATAAATGAGGAAGGATAAACAGACATGAAGGAAGGGAAAGTCTCCTACACTCAACTGGTAAAATGATGACACTACTAGATTCTGTAAGATTTATATATAATGTAATAACGATAGCATCACTAAAAAAAGATACACAAGCTATAATGAAGAACACTGAAATGAAAATCCGGGGTGCCTGGATGGCTCAGTAGGTTAAGTGTCTGCCTTCTGCTCAGGTCATGATCTCATGGTTTGGGGGTTTGAGCCCCGTGTTGGGCTCTCTGCTGTCTGCGCAGAGCCTGCTTCAGATCCTCTGTCCCCATCTCTCTCTGTCTATCCCCTGCTCTCTCTAGCTCTCAGTCTTGCTCTCTCTTCCTCTTAAAAATTAATAAACTTTAAAAAATAAGTGAAAATCAAATTTAAAAAGAATATTCAAGTAACCCTCAGGAAGGCAGGAAAAAGAAAATAGAGAAAAAGAAAACAGAAAACAAGAAATATAATACTGAGAAACCTGTGCTGGCCTGGCTTTAAGTTCCTCACAACTCTTAAGTTCCTCATTTTTAAGAGGATTGTGGAGAGCTTAAAACCGAGTCACAAGAAAAGAAAAAGAAAAACCTAACCTACCCTGCTTGTTCTGCTTCTGTACTTATGCTAAAGATGCCAAGAGGCCAGCCATAACCAAGAGGCTGGATGATGCAACATAGGCTAGAGATTGCAATGCTTGGATGATGCAACACCCTTGCTGTACCCGGCTGGTAAGCTTGGAGTTACGACTGTTAGAATAAGAACCAATCAAAAAGCTGCTTAATGTAACCGCATCCAACTTGCTTGTACTGGTCTATAAAAGAAAGTACGGACTGGCTCTCGGGGCTCTCTGCTTTGCTCCGCATCCCCTGTGTGCATTGAGCGAGCAGAGATCCCGGGTTCGAACCTACAATAAACGACTCTTGCTGTTTGGCTTTGACTCTGGACTCTGGTGGTTCATTTCTGGGGGTCTCCCAAGACCTGGGCATTACAATACCAGATTTAAGCCCTCGTGTACCAATATTTATACTGAGTGTAAAGGGTCCAAACACACCATTAAGAAATAGAGATTGATCGAATAGATTACAAGCACATGACCCAACTCTATGTTGTCTACAAGGAATTCACTCCAAATAGGCAGGTTGAAAGTCAAAGCATAGGAAAACTACCATATGATTCCGTGTTTTTAACATTCATGAAATGACAAAATTACAGGATTGCAGGACAAATTAGTGCTTGCCAGAGGTGAAGCAGGAGGTGGGGGCAGAAGGGAAATGGGTGTGGCTATAAAGGGGCAACTTGAGGGTTTTTGTATACTGTGGGTAGTTTCTGGGACATAAAAATGTTTGCTTCCTAATTTAAGTAAATCTATCAGTCTTCTCTCTTATGGTTTCTACGTTTCTCAGGAAATATTGCTCCCACCAAGATTGTATAGTAGAAGTCAGTTTATTTTCTTCCCAGCCCTTTTATAGTTTCATTTTTCACTTCCAACTCAATTTCTCTGTGAACTGGGAAGGGGAAGAAGATAATGTACCCCATATTCATTTTTCTCAAAATGTTGACTCGGGATGTCTGGGTGGCTCAGTCGGCTAAGTGTCCGACCTCGGTTCAGGTCATGATCTCTCGGTTTGTGGTTTCAAGACCTGCGTTCGGCTCTGTGCTGACAGCTCGGAGCCTGGAGGCTGCTTCGGATTCTGTATCTCCCCCTCTCTCTGCCTCTCCTCTGCTCATGCTCTGTCTCTCTGTCTTAGTAATAAATAAACATTTAAAAAATCTTCAAGTAAAACAAACAGAATGTGGACTCAGCTGTCTTAACACTATGGAAGAAACAATCTTCTGGTCAGTAGCAAACCTACTGATTTGAGATATCATCCTGATTATTCAAAGTATTCTTACATTTACTTGTACTACCCGCATCTGGCCTTTTATATCTGTCCCTTTTACCTTTTTATTTTCTCTTGTGCCTGAGGATCACCACTGTAAAACATTTAATACCAGCAGATGTTCATAGTGGGAAATACCAGTCACCTGCCTTTTGTCATCATGCACGCACGAGCCAAGTACCTTTGGCAAGTTAAGTTCTTTGACCTTCGGTTTCTACCTGTAAAATAGAACTAAAATACACCTCTCTGTATTATGTTAGCATGTCAAAAAGCAGCCTTTGAAAGCAGGATTTTGTAAGAAGTTTTGCATACCTGGTTTAGCCCTTTCGTGCACCGGAATATCAGTCTTAAAAAAATAAACTTTTTTGAGATAGTTTTAGATTTGCAGAAGAGGTGCAAGCATAGTTCACAAAGTTCCCACATATCCTTCACTCAGCTTCTTCTTACATTACCAGCTTACACAACCGTAGTGTTGTTATCAAAACCAGCATGTGGCCGGTCCACACACAGAACTAAAATCACCGCTTGAGAGCGATTTTTCTTACTGGAAGAGATGGCCCACCAGGGTCCCAAACTCCTGTTATTTGTGCACTTTGGTTCCTAAATGCTGAAATGAAAGGCTGACTAAAAGCCTCAAGTTGTTTCCTAACATTAAAAAAAAAGAAAGAGAGAAGAAGGAAAATGGTGTAACGCTCGGTTTCTCTCCCCCCGCACAAGTGGAAAGGGTTAGCGTAGCTTCGGACCATGAAGAGTCGGAGTCAAACTTCCACACTCTCCCTCATTCCACACATTATGCGTGGTTACTGTTACCACACATGCTTCCAATCACCCCGTCTTAAGAACAGCGCAAATGTGGGTGCGAAGAGAACCGAAGCTGCCAAACACACTTGACATCACCGTGCCCTTGAAAGAGCTATCAGCTCAACCCAGATATATATGTACATCTCAGCAGTTCCGTTTTTATTAAACTCACAACATTTCCACCCAATTTAAACCCACTGTGACAGCACACGTCGTGATGGGTTTGGGTGGTGATTTCCTTTCCAGTTGGCTCTAAGAACATTATCAGAAGCCAGACTGCCATTCGATGCCAAGTCCATGATTAGCGTTCTCTTCCCACTTGGGTCTCCTTTGTTTCTTAAGCAGATATGCAAGGCTGCTACAACCACTTAGGGATGGGGTGAGAACAAGACCTGTTCAAGAAATGTGACAATAGCTGTGAAAATTCATTTGAAGACCAGCAACTCTTGTTACTGTTAAGTGTTAGCAATGAATTTCAAGCTAAGGACTGTATTTCTGTAACAGGGATTGCAAACCGGTGGCCCTTGGGCCAAATATGGCTCACAGATGTGTTTAATTTGGTCAGTTCAATGTTATAAAAGCATCTGAAATTTGTGGCCAACATTTACATATTAAGAGATTCTACATCAAAATCTGGATTTCTGGATTCTCACGAAAAACTTGATGCCGCTACATCAGGCCCACTTTTCCACATGGCCACAGTTGGCTGGGGCTTTGTTGCAGCTGCTCTTTGAGACGGCGTTCGTACCATCTGGTTAGCGTAATCTCTATCCAGCTTGCTTCTCCTATTTATGTAACTTGCCTGTCTCTGTGGCTGTTTGGATTCTCAACACTAGTTTATAATCAGAGATCAAGAGAGCTTCAATTATTTAAGCTTCTGGTTCTACCAAGGTGAGAAAAACTGTGATGAGAAAAGATGGCCTGAGTGTTCGTCTGGGTATCTTTAGAAGCAGATTTTAAGATTAGGATTTAAGTGCAATTTGTTCGGGAGGTGATCCCAGGAATCACTGGCAGGATAGTGGGGAAATGTGTTGGAGAAGACAAGCCAACCAACAAATGATGCGTTATCAGTTAAATGACTGTTGTGGTCGACGGGAGATTAACCCTACTCAGGAATTCTAGAAGACGGCATAAAGTAGGAGCCTCAGAGCTACCCCAACCGAGATGCAAGAGAGCAGTTCTTCCCATCAGTTAATTATTAATGGTTGCTCCCTGGAGCAGCGAATCCTCAGCATTTCCAGAATCCCATTCCTATGGGCAGATCATTCCTGGAGGTTAGAGGAAAACCTCCAGGCAAAGAGAGGGAGATGCCAAAAGTTAGAAATTAGTGCCCCAGATGCTGACATGTGAGGCCCAAGAGAATGTGCAGGACACCAGCAGCACCAGCCACACCATGCTCCTGTGGCTAACGCTAAGAGACGGGGACCATGAGAATTCTGGCTCACAGAATGGAGGAGCACGTGGTATCTGGGGCCCAGCAACACAAAGCTGCTCTCTTTCATGGGAGCTGCTCACCTTTTGAACCAACTTCATCAGTTCCCCAAATTGGTTTTCATTTCCTGCTGCACATTCTGAGCCCATGGGTAAAGGTGGGAAAAGTTGAACCCAAAGTAAGGGAGTTGTGAGGACACCAGGCTGGAGTGTCTTTTGAAGTTGACGTGGGTTTGGTGCTCTTATTCTCGGGGTGTATTTCTGGATTCCAGAGCAAGGGCATTGAAGCCGCTTGTGTAGTTAGCCCATGATCAGAATCCAGATGTGACTCGGCCACACTCATGTGTTTACTGCTCACGGTGGTGAGTCATAGGCGACTTGGATGTGATTCAAGCACGAGCCTAGCTCACGTGAACTTTAGTCATATCAGTGTTTCCTTTGGACATCCCTGCTGGAGGCCCGCTCCGGCTGGTCCAGGGCTCCCTGAAGGGGTAGCGACGGATGCGAAAATGGGTTGAGAGAGATTCACGCAGTTTCTTTCTTTCTTAGCATCATCTTCCTTCTCGCCAGGTTTTGGGCCTTTATTTATGGACTTACGACATCAAAAAGTGGAATTTTTTACAAATAATTCTCAGTGATAAAGATGCTTTGAAAAGGGTGCAGAAACAGGTTTTACAGAGGCATTTTTTTCAGAACTATTCTAATTACAATGAGGTAACTTATACATCATAGGATAACAGGATATTCTCAGTGAAAAGCAGATAACATAGACATTTGTTTGAACCGGTAGTAAATCTTACAACTGAGAAGATAGCAGGATGTTTTCAGTGAGAAGCACATAGCAAACACATTTTATAACAATAACGCTAAGATTCAGGCATAAACAGGGCTAGGAGGCATTCTATTTGACTCACAAGAGGAAGAATGTATTCTTGATAGTAAGTAAACCTTTTGTCAACCTTGTTCTTTGAGGTTGAAGGTGTAAGCACCATGGGCACCCTAGAAAAGCCAGCCTTTGCATAGGAGTTTAAGGTGTAACTACTCTCACCTACCCTCACAATGGGCACCAAATTAGCATATGTATGCGCAGTAACTTATGCCTGGCTCTTGTTTGTTTCTTATTCCTAAATTAGGCCTTTTCTCAGGGCCAGGGTAAACATTATTCTTGCCTTCTTTAACCCCTTTTATTATCCACGTCTTAAGTTTGTGAAGCTCAATAATAGAGCCTTTTGACAAACATCTGCGGTGCTTTGTTTAACTTCCTCTTTATAGAGGTGGGAATATGCTTCTTCCCATGAGATATCTGGTCTGATCTGGAACATTGTGAGGCCTAATCAATAGCAACAGGCTTAATTTTACATGAACATCAGTAGCAGAAGGAGATGCCAGTTTCCGTCACTTGTGGCAGGAGCCATGCAACGTCTGCCATTTCCTTACTGTGACCGTGTCATCCAGCAAGGCCGGTGCGGCTCCTAGCACATCCTCATAATGTCCACACCTTGTGATTTCTTTATGGTAACTTTGAACTAGAAGAGCACAAAATTATAAATTATGTAATTATTTACATTGAGTTCCCATCACTAATTGATCCAGTCCTGCTAGCATGCCAGCTGATGACAATCAGTTACCCAATGGACACTGACCATCATCTCCCACGTGGAAGGGGCAGCATCAGCCACACTCAAGAAGAACCTGCCTCTACACAGCAGGTGTGTGCTGAGTCTCATGACCCATAGTAAGTGCCCATAACGGCATGTTCTTTCCACATTTTTATTTCTCCCTCCTTCCCTTCTTTCTTTTCTTCCATTTCTCTTTGTCTCAGTTCATCTACCAGAAGTGGGATGGGACAGATAAAAGAACACCCTAGAGGTGATAAGATAGAGGTATAGGAAGGTAAAATGGGTAAGATAGAGCTAATTCCTTGAACATTAGGAAGGCATTTTATTTAGGTCCAGTTTGTTTTCCTGAGCCAGGAGCAGACTTTTAATGGTCAGAAAGCAGGTTGGACATAATTCCACTTCAAGCCCAGAGTAGCCACAATGTTGGGTATTGACTCTCAGTTTGATCTTTGTCAAATGGATTTACTCTTTGGGGAACCCTCCCTAATGTGATTTTAGTGGATTTAAACTAGAGAGTCCAGAACGTTATTAGCCACTTTGTAATTATGCTTAGATTCAGTTACTAAACGGGAACCCTAAAAAGTCAATCCACATTGATGGCATTGCTGATTGTTATTTTGGATAATGACTCAGGAAGAGAGTGCACACCTGGAAAGGGACCATGCAAAACCCCTGGAACAGCAGTTCTTGAGTGGGTATGGAAGATGCATGGAGGTGTGTGCTGAGGGAACTTGCCAGAATCAGACACACACACACCATCACTATTCCTTCCGCTTCTCTCTTTCTAGATAAACTCAGGATTAAATTATGTGTCTCTGGTTGAGTCATGTTTTTCTCTGAAGTGCACAAGGCATAAAGTCCCTGCTGGAGGGAGGCCTGGTATTCCTCTCCCTGAGGGGGAAGCCGCAGCTCTCCGCAAAGGCTGCTGGGGAGACGGGGGCACAGACACCCGGCCCTTCACTCGGGTCACCCGAGGCACCCGAAATGTGAGATCATGTGACAACTCCGAAATATCCAAAACTTCAAGACAGGACCAATCCTATTGTTCCTCAGTGAAATGGTCATTCTCATGTCTGAGGACCAGAGATGCTGTTCGGGTCACAACTTTACAAATTCATAGTATGCGGCCTCCAAGCACACAGGTGTCACAAAGCCTCAGCAAACTCCTCTGGGCTTTTTGATGCCTGCGCATATGACAGAGACAGAGTGGGTGTGAGAGACACAGTGTGTGTGTGTGTGTGAGTGACAGAGAGAGAGAGAGACAGTGTGTGAGAAGTGGGGGACAGTGGCATGTGTGGGGGAGACTGTGTTGGGAGGGGCAATGGAAAAAGAGAGAGATTGAGAAAACGGGGCTCCCCGCTATGATCAGACTCCAGGCAGGAAGTTTAGGGTTAACATTCCGGCCGGCAGGGTCACGTGGGAGGCCGGCCTCAATCTCAGCATTCCTGGGCTGTCGTCAGGCGGCCTCACGACTTCAGCGTGCCTCAGTGTCTGTTTTGGATTTAACTCTGCCCCACACACAACCCCACACGAGACCCGCCGTGGCTTTGCTCGCAGAGGCTGGTTACTATCTGCAGAGGGAGGGGACCCTTACCGAGCACCCCCAGGAGAGGTGTGGACCTGGAAAGATAATGATCGGTTTTGTGGAGAAAACCACGCAGGCACAGACACTAGAAACTGATATTTAAACCCCAAGCCCATCAGGGACCCTACGTTTTCCCATTAGCCGGCCTGTCTGCCCGCATCGCAAGCATATGTTCTCCGCGGAACCAGCCAGGCCTGCCCGAGCTCGCTGCTATTTCTGGAAGACGGAGGAGCGGGAGGGGAGGAGGGGCAGTGTCTGCACTGCGGTCCTGTGCCGCTCTCTGTAGAGAGTTCCAGGCCCTCATCTGTGTGAATGATCCCATAGAGACCCGCGGTGCGTCTCTGAGGCATCTCCCACCTGCCCTGGGCTCTGGGAGCAGGGGCCGTGGGTTTGAACCCCAGCTGCTTGACCTTGAGAAGCAATGTGCCTCCACGCCCCAACTTCAGCTGTCCTGCTCCGGCCACCGTCTTCTAGCTTCCCAACTCCCTGTCTGTATTGACTCTGTCAACACGCTGACCCCTGTCAGGTCCACTGAGTCTAAGTCCCTCGGCACATTCAAGGACCTTCTTCATTCCTCTGCATTTCGAACCTGCATGGTCATCCAGTAGTTGTTCCCTGCATGTAGCTTTCATGCCCTTGACCTCCCTCGCTGTGGGCGTCCTTGGTCGACTAAAGCCACAAACCTAGTCCTGTCCACCTCTCTGCCTGTGCCGCACCGGCACCCCTGCACCTGTACGGTTGGACAGGGTTGGAGAAGAGCACACAGTCTTACTAACTGGCCCCCATCTTCAGGGGCTGGGTCCTTGGTGCCGCCTGGCAGCCGCCCGCGATTCCTGCTACGCTCCCCGTCTCTGTTCCTGCCTGTGCCAGGCTATTCCCCGCTCTCTGCAGACCTCCCCTCCCATCTCCCCTCTCGGTTCCTGGATTGCTTCCTACTTTTCCTGAGGAAAAACAAAGGCTTCAAAAGAGAGAACTGCCTCAGGCCCCCACCTTTACCCCCATCGTCCTACTCCCTCACTTCTGTTACCATGGACCCGCTCTCTGCTCTCTGCCACCCAACTCCTGCCACCTCTCTCTCTCCCGCGTCATCGAACCGTGCCCGACCCAGCAAGCCGTGAGCTCGTTTTACTACACGCCCCCTTGACATCTCCCTTCCCTCTATAGCAGTAAGTCCCCACTCTCCTCTTTCCCTTTGCAGCAAACGTCTGTAAAATATCAGTCTATAAAATGGTCGCCATCTCCAAGTTACTCATTCCTATTCTTACTTGAACCCACTCCAACCAGGTTTTCTCTCCAGTGAAAGAACTCTTATTAAATAAGACGACCAGTAACTCCCATGTGCCAAACGCAACGGTAGGCACTCAGTAATATATTTATTGAATGAATGAACCAAACATTCTAAACCTCATTTTCTTTGTATGTAAGATGAGAGAATAATACACTTCTGAGGACTGTTGTGAGGATTAACTCACATAGGCACTTAGAGTAAGTGCTGAATTATATATTGAGCAAAGAATTTTGCTACATTTTAAAAGGAAATATTTGGGACCCCTGGGCGGCTCAGTCGGTTAAGCGTTTGACTTGGGCTCAAGTCTTGACCTTACAGTTCATGAGTTTGAGCGCGAGTCAGGCTCTGTGCTGACAGCTCACAGCCTGGAGCCTGCTTCAGATTCTGTATCTCCCTCTCTCTCTGCCCCTTCCCTACTCATGCTCTGTCTCTGTCTCTCACAAAAATAAATAAACGTTAAAAAAAAAAATTTAAGTCATAAAAAGAAATATTTACCTGTTAAACATATACAGCTTCCCTCAATGCTAACCTTAAGGAAAAGGTGTTGGTCATCTTAGGTAACAACCCTTTGCTCTTATGGAAAAATTTCTTCCAGTTCCTGTAAAGAGGAAGAATGATACTCTCCTAAGTTCAGTATTAAACATTTCTATTCACTGACACACTGGAAAGTGAGGATTGATACTGTTTGTTAATGAGATTGTAGGACTTCTCTTCAGACAGTGTAAGAGTTAGACATCTGAGAAGAGATAATCAGCACATTGAGTTTGTTTATGAACTAGTATATAAGTGAAACTGTTTAAAAATAGTTGGAATTTGAGAGAGAGAGAGAGAGAGAGAGAGAGAGAGATTGGAAAACAAGTGGCCAAGAACTGAACACTGTACCTGGTTGGTGAGCAATACTGGAAGGATGGGTTAGCCAAGCCAATCTCATGGGTCGATGAGCCAAGGGGAGGATTCTAGGGGACTCAGAGATTGTCTACAAGATCCCCATCATTACCTTTCTGGAAAGAATGTACATACCTGAAGCCTTCGAGGGCAGCTAGACCAGTGTGTTAACAAGGTTTGAAACAGGCATGTCCTTTGGTGTAGTGTCTCTGTTTCTAGGAAATCATCCTAAGGGAATAGTGACGGATGTGCACAGAGATTAAGTGATAAGGTGGCTTTCTACGGTACAGTCTGTCGTATGGTTAAAAAAAGAAAAAAAGCCTATCTACCAATAAGGAATTGGTTAAATAAATTATTCTGTGCAGTGGCATTCAATGTAGCCATTAAAAATATGCTGGGGATTGTACTTCTTGATGTTGAAATATGTTCACAATATTTTAAGTAAAACGATCAGTTACAAAATAGTCTGTAGAGGATGACTTACATTTTTGTAGGTTTATAGGGACAAAGACTGAAAAAGCATTTAAGAAATATTAATAGTTGTGTGGTTGCTCATGATTTCCATTTTCTTCTTTTTACTCATATTTTATGACTTTCCTACAAGTGTACATTATGTAATAAAAGTTAAATCCAGGGGCCCCTGGGTGGCTCAGTCGGTTAAGTGTCCAACTCTTAATCTTGGTCATGATCTTATAGTTTATGAATTTGAGCCCCTCATCAGGCTCCACGCTGAGTGTGTGGAGCCTGCTTAGGATTCTGTCTCCTTTTCTTTCTCTGCCTCTCCCCTGCTATTTCTCTCTCTCAAAAAAAAGTTAAGTCCACAAAGCAAAGTTAACGGTTAGTATAGGATTCATCATCCCTTTTCCCTTTCTCTTGGACCCTAGTGGCCATGTGCAAATAAGATATGAATAAGGAAATATATACAAATTAATAAGCATACATCAGGAGGGGAGTGATTAGAGGTGTTTTAGAAGAATGCCTGTACATTCATTCACCAAATATTAGTACGTGTGAACCGTGTCCCGGGCACTGTGTAATCATCCAGCCAAGAGTGAGATCAGGGTGGCCCCCACTTTCATTCAGTTTTTCATCTAATGAGGAAATCAGATATTATGCAAGTCATTAGTAAGTATGAGCATTGTTACAGAAGAAAAATTCAGGTGTCACAGGAGCACATAAAGGATATAACTCACACTGAGAGGTGGAGAAGTCTTTCCTGGGTGAGCGATACTCAAGCTAAGCCCGGATGAATAAAAGTTGGCTACATGTAGAGGAAGGAAGAGAATTTAAGGCAGAAGGAAGAAGAAAGCGAGGTCTCAGTGGAGGGACCAGCATGCGTGAAGAACCCTGAGTCAGCAATAAAACAGAGCACATCTGAGGCAATGAGAGAAAATCAGAGCCCTGAGAACACACACGGGTAGCTATGAGAGACAGGTGTGTCTCTAGGTGTCTAGTTGGCGGGATTTCCGCCCGACTCCCAGAGTGTGCAGTGAGAGCTGGCAGGCCCCCTTGGGAAGCACTGTAGGAACTCAAGAGAATAAATGAACCAAATCCAAACCAGAGCACTGGATGCCACACAGTCCTCAGGGTGTTGGTCCTGTCATTGCAATACAACTACAGAGCGGGGGCCCCTGCTGTGCACGGCCGGAACATGACCTCACTTAACCTCGGGCATCGTACTACGAGGTGACTGCCCTTGTTATCTTCATTTTTTCTAGGAGAGAAAACTAAGACTCGGGGAGGAGAAGTGATTTTCCCTAAGATCAAAAAGCTAGCTAATAGCCGAGTAGGAGTTCCAACCCAGGAACCTCCACTCTGGCCCCTGAGTGAAGTGAATGAGGGAAAGGAGTTTAGAAATGAGTGTGAAGGGTCAGTACGTGGATCCAGACGTGCAAGACGAATTCCATTTCTCCCAGATCAGGTTAAATTTCAAGTCTTTGTCCCCAGGAGCTGGTGGGAAGCTTGAACTCCGCCTTCTCAAGGCTCCCTGTTCGTTCCGGGGCTGCGCGCTGGTGGTGGGAGGTTTCGCGCAGTGCCTTGGTTCTGGGACATCTCCTCTGTCTTGGGTGGCTTGCAGAGTAATGATGCTGCATACACCTAAGTGATACCAGTGCACCTGGGAAACTCCGGCAGCGTTTTGTTTCTTTTCAGGAAGAATAAGCTGATTTTCAGACACTGGGAACTCAACACTTTGTTCACTGTACTATGTGGAACAATTCATCTCTCTCCGGCTCCTACCCACAAACTCCAGCCCCGACTTTCCAGATCCAGGCACATTCATGTGCACATCAGAATGAGAGGGTCTTTCATTAACAAGACCCCTCCTCCTCTGACTACAGCTGTACCAGTTAATAGTGACAGATTACCTCTGTTGTTGGAGGGAAGAAAGAGTCAGTCTCAGGCGAGATGGCAGAGCGTCTGGTGAGTCCATTCCTCGGTTGTTGGTAAACTCAACAAGCCCTTCCTCCTTATGCGAGCTCCTTACACACAGTCCTCAAAAACAATAAGGTGATTCCATGGGTGAGAGGTTCTGGGAGATAATCTGGCCAATGTTTTTGTCACCAAAGTAATGTCTTCAGGGCCCTCACGTGAAGGAAATCATAGCATCAGACATCAAGACACGCTAGCCTCCGACAAGGGTGACATTTGCTTGAGCATTTATTTATGTGCCTTCCAGTTGAAAGGTGCAAGGTGCACTGTGCTAAGTTCTCACGCCCATAGGCAGAGGCTCCGAGCAGCGTGTGATGCTCAGTACACAGTAGATGCTCGATATATGAGAGAATGAATGGAGAATGAAGACATGCTTGGCCCCACTCACTGAGTAAGTTCGCCGGCTCTGGTAGGAAGGCATACAGGAAATGGAACTATTTCCGATGGCTCCGGTAGAGAAGGGACCATGCAGGTTGGTGTCCGGATGGCTGGGACATTAGACATATTTGACTTTAACACCTCCCCAGAAAGAAAAGTGTCTGGACACGCAAAGGCATGATCAAATGCACCCTCAATTTCCCTCTAATGACTCAGACCAATGGCATGATGGCACTGGGCCAGGATTGAGTTTCAAAAGGCATAATGAGAATCATATATGTACCTGAATAGGGGGACATACTAAGATGTTGGGTGTTTTCTCTTCTACTTGGAACTGGACATCTCTGTTTGGCAGCGTGGCTCATTTCATTTTTCTCCGATGCTGGCATTGGAATGGGAGAGAATCTGAATTCACCACTAATTGGATGATCTTGAACTGGGTATTTGATCCCTATCAGCCCCTAGGTCTTGAGCTCAGAAATAGAGGGAATGTCACCCAGCTGGTAGAATTATCGTGGTGATAAATAAGAGGTATGTAAAAGTACCTAAACAGAACTCTGGTCACAGAAGAGTTCCTGATTAGCAACAGTTACTCTGCTGAACAAATAATAAAGAAAGTAATTGTTACATTTCAATCTTCCGAATGGCTGCAGTATGGGTATGTGCCACAGACACAAGAGAGGACAGCCACCTGCCTGAGGGGACAGGAAGGGTCTCAGGGAGGAGGTGACAAGTGAGCAGAGACTGAGGAGCAGAGGGGGTCAAGTGGGAAAAGGCAAAGGGCATTTGGGCAGAGGGAGCGTCACCCAGGAGAGCCGGGCACCTTCCCGAAATGGAGGGACGTTTCGTGCGGCTGAGGAAAAGGCGGCGGCAGGTGGTGGGTAGTAGGTGGTAAGCCGGGAATGGAGGCAGGGACATCTGGGATGTGTGGGCAGATTGTGAGCCACCCAGGTTCATGTTTGGAGGGGAAACTAGCAGATTGCAGAGAGGATGGACCGGAGTGGGAAGAGGCTGGGAGATTGATTATCATTATTTAATCTTATCACTAATAGCAACAAAACCACCTTTGATGGAGCTCCTGTAATCCGCAGGACAGATTTAAGACTTAAAGCTCTCCTGTTTTATCCCAGGCCGCCAACAGGTCTATGGGGTAGACCCAGTTACCCCCAGTTTGCAGTCGGGAAAGCTGAGGTACGGAGAGGCTAAGGAACATGCCAGGTCCCGTGGTGAATCGTTCCTGCAGCTGCTGCGCACGCAGGCGGCCCCCACGCCTGAGCTGCCCGCTGCTCCTGGCCGATGACCAAGTGGGGAAAAGAGTCCCTCCGCCCTTGCCAGAGCTCTGACGACAGCTGCCTCCCTGCCCGTTTCTCCCGCGCATTTGTGGCTGTGGGAACCAGCCCCCCAGAGGGCACTGCCCCCTCACTCTCTATCCAACCCGCTCACACACCATATTTTGACCCCCCCCAATGCTGCTGTTGCTTAAACTACACCCTCATCCCGCCTCACTTCTTGGGTTCTATGATTTTGCTGGTCTTTTCTCAGTATCTACAGTTTAGACCGTTCCCTCTCTGCCTGCCCCACCTTAATGGGGACCCAGATGCTTCTTCCTCCGCTCTCCCTGTCTGACTACCCTGAAGTAAAATTCAGGCTACACCCATTCCAGTCCGAACATATGACATGGTTATTGTGTCGTTACTTCCCCTCAAGTACTGCAGAGCAGAAAGGCCACAGGACTGAGTTGAAAATCTGAGTGCAAACTCCAGTTCTGCCACTTCCCCAGTAGCATACTTTGTGAAGATTCCAGAACCCCCCTGAACGCACTAATTAGAAGCCTTGAGAACAAGCAACAGAAACCTACTCTTGAGCACATAAAGAAGAGAATCCATGGAAAGGACACAGATCACTCACCGAATCAAATAAAGAGTCAAACAGCCTGTCTTGGAGGGACCGGCAGCAAGACCCCTCTGGGTATATCAGTAGCAGTGACTTACGGATTGTCTCTCCAGGGTTGGCCAGTATCCCCCCTTTTCTGTTTTGTGGTGGCCATCTGGATTCTAATTGCCATGGCATTTCTTGCCTTGGCCGTATGCCCATGTCCCTGATGTGTGCGTGAATGACAACACACCAAAGCCACGTGGCAGGAGGAAGGAACATTTTCCCCAGGGAGAAGCAGAGCATTACTACCAGCGTAGGGAGGAAGGCGACCGAGGCAAGCGTGAGGCACCACTGTCCTCGACTCCGAGACTCAGCTGCCTCATAAGAAGGTCACTGTTCTGAGGATCACGTCAACTGTGAGCAACTCTTCTAACTGTAAGACAATAGACGATGCAATAGCTGATATTTTCTCTTTTATGCTTTAAAAACCAGCTAGAATTTAAGGGATTTTTGCTTAAAATGTTCGAGTGTTTAGTCTCTTTCCCTCTCTAAAGTCAATTAAAAACTACAAAAAGTGGAGCGCCTGGGTGGCTCAGTTGGTTAAGCATCTGACTCTTGATTTCTGCTCAGGTCATGATCTCATGGTTTGTGAGTTCGAGCCCTGCCTTGGGCTCCCTTCTGTTACCACAGAGCCTTCTTTGGATCCTCTGCCCCTCCCCTGCTCACGCTCTCTCTCAAAATAAATTGTAAAACCTTAAAAAAATAAAAGAAAATGTGACACTACCACGGGTGTAAATAATCAGATCAATGGATGGAATAGTCTAGAAATAGACACAAATGCATTTGTAAAGGAAGCACAGTAATGGTGCTGAGAAGACTGGCCATTTGGAAAACATAAAGCTGAGTTCCTACCTCACGTGTTCTACCAAAAATAAGTTTATGGTTTGGCAAAGATTTTAATTTAGAAAACAAAACTGGAAATAACTGGGAAAATTATATAGCATGTTTACAATATAGTCCTGAGTGATAGCATTTAAGTATGACATAAAAAGCAGAATCTGTAAATGTCGCTTGATACAAATTTTAAACTTTGTCAAAATCTGCCACCAACAAGCTCAGAAGACAAATGACAGATTAGGGGGAATATTTACAACACACGTCATTGACAAAGGGTGGGTTTTCTTAATGTTCAGAGTTTTATATATGAACAAGTTAGAAGACCAACAGATGAATAGAAAATTGGCTTAAGGACAGGAAGGGACAGTGTATGTATAAAAAGTAAAGCGATAGCCCCGTGGGGCACCTGGCTGGCTCAGTAGGAAGAGCATGCGGACTCTTGATCTTGGGGTCATGAATCTGAGCCCCACACTGGGTGTAGAGATTACATAAATGAAGCTTAAAATAAATACAAGCCAGCCCCCTCAAAATACAAAAGGTTGATTATATTGTTTATATTGCTCAGAGTGGAAGAAATGAAATTTTAATTATAATGAAATACCATTTTCACCGATCAGATTGGAAAATATTAAAGCACACTGCTAGCAAGGTTCTAATAGCACATCGCAGGATGCTGGGTGGGAATGTGAGAGGGCAGTCTGGCTGCATGGATAGTAGGATATTACAGGCACAAGCGTGCGTTTGTAACACTTTTAATAGCAAGATTTTGCAAACAATCTAGATGTTCATGAAAAAGACATGGGCTAAATTTTGATAAACTCAAAGAGAAGAGTTTCATAGGGTTGTTAAAAGAATAAGGTGCTGATAAGCAAGTATTTCCTAACTAGATTGATCGTCGTGTTTTGAAAAAAGTAGATACAGGGGGCGCCTGGGTCGCTCAGTAGGTTAAATCTCCATCTTCAGCTCAGGTCATGGTCTTGCAGTTTGTGAGTTCAAGCCCCACATCAGGCTCTGTGCTGACAGCTCAGAGCCTGGAGCCTGCTTCAGATTCTGTCTCCCTTGCTCTCTGCCCCTTCCCCAACCACACTCTGTCTCTCTTAAAAATAAATAAACATTAAAATTTTAAAGAGATGCAGTACAGCATGTATAAAATGAACTCACTTGTGTACAGTGAAAAGGAATGTATACTATATCTACTTTTATACTTAAATGCTTGCACATGCATGGAAGTTTCTGGAGGACTACACGAGAAACTATTATTAGTGCTGATCTTTGGTGTGTGGTCTGGGGACACGGGATGGGAGGAAGACTCCCTTTTCAGTGGATAGTCCTTAAAAAAAAAGTCCCAAGTATGTGCAACTGTCAATTTTATAATTTAAATAACTACTAAAACAAATGAAATAGAGTGGGAGGAAATTGATTTTTATGTGGAAAACCATGTTTTTATATATGTTCCTACTAGGATAGCATGCTAGCATCTTTTTTGCTCCCAGGAGGGACATTGAGACCATGAGTTTTCATCTCAATAGATTCATTTGATAGCAATAGGAGTTTTTCAGGACACTGACTGGAGAAGGTCAGAGGAGGCCACACAGACAAAGGGGAGGAATGAAGATGTTTTACACTTAACCAAGTTATAAAAATTAGCACCTTATTTTGTGTGTGTGTGTGTGTGAAATACTGTGGGAAATATATTCATGTACAGCATTAGGATTAGGTCTTTGAGGTTGCCATTAAAAGAGCAAGAGACCAGGGGCACCTGGGGGGCTCAGTGGGTTAAGCGTCCGACTTCAGCTCAGGTCATGATCTCGTGGTTTGTGAGTTTGAGCCCCACATCAGGCTCTGTGCTGACCACGCAGAGCCTGGAGCCTGTTTCAGCTTCTGTGTCTCCCTGTCTCTCTGCCCCTACCCTGGTCTCTCTCTCTCTCTCTCAATTAGATGAACATTAAAAAAAAAAAAAGAGCAAGAGACCAATTGGAATGTACGTCCATCCTGAAGTAGGCTCGGGGACAGTAAAAAAAGTAAACCACATTCACTCCCTGCAAGCAATTCTAAGGCCCACGGGAAGGACAGCTGAATGAACAAATCATTCCAAAACGGTTCAGTCAGTGTTACGGTAGGCGGGCTCTGCGCGAGGCAGGAAGTAGGGCAAAGTTAGAATCAGGGCTCCTGAGAGCACCGCACAGGTGCTGGGCTGAGCTGCCCTCTCTCCTACCAGCGCTTCTCAGCAGCAGCTGGAAGAAAGGGACAAAGTGGCCCCCACTTTATTTTACTCTATAACCCGTAATTCCTCTCCATAGAATTTCTTTCTAAGCACAGTATGTTCCATGAGAAGAAAAAAAAGTGGTACCCCTTACTTAGCATTTTTTTTCCAGGAAGAAAATCTCTTCCATATCCTTCACAAGAAATTTTAGAATAAGGTCGTGCTGGTACCCGAGCTTTTAGATCTGAGCACACTGCACCCCACATCCGGGAATCAAGGCTCCATACCCAGTCAGTAAAGCGGTGACCCACATGTTTGTTTTTTCACCTACCATTGATTGGCAGGCGGAGAGACCCTCTTTCCCCCTCGACCGTAAGAGTTTCAGTTTACAGAGCTCTCAAGTATGACCTTTCGTTTGATCCTCACAAAACCTGTAAGCTGGGCGGCACCTGTATTCTCCCTCTTAAGGTGATTCAAGTAAGTGAAGGGTTGAGGCACCTGCATTATTTCATTTGAACCTCAAAAGCTCTGTAACGTGCCACTGTTAATTATTTCCTCTCATCCGTGAGGATATGGACAAACGGAAGCCAAAGTGCCTGGGTTCTGTTCCCAGGTTTGCCCCTTCGTGACCATTGCCCTTGGGCAAAAAAGTATACCCTTTCTGGGCCTGGACATCTGCAGCTGTAAAAATGAGACAGTAACACTGTGTGAGGTTGTTGTGAGGATTAAATGAGTTGATATGTGAAACACTTGAGACGGTGCCCAGTTCTTAGGAATCATTGCTACCTTCTGAGGTCTTAACTCCTAATCAAGAGACTTGTGTTGTTGATTTACAGCTCTTTTCCCTGCCCTGTTGTTTCCTAGGGCTTGTCTGTGGAATGCTGTCAGGTTTTATGTGGGGAACTCATCGAGGGAGGGGTCTTAGTGTCAGATATGTCCAGAAAGTACTGCAGTGAAGATGACCAGCTCCCTTCTCTGCAGTACTTCCCAGAGCATTTACGATGCCTGCAGTGACTATAAATGTCTTCACAGGGTTCCCCTCCCAGAGAGTGAGGCTGGCATCTTTCCTTCCTCTCTATCTTTGCCCCTCCGGTTGCTAAGGTTCTTTTTAAAGACGGAGGACTGATAAGTGTCCTCATCCTTTGAAAGGCAAAGGACATCCACTAAGTCAGTCTCACTGGGATGTGGCCATGCGCTAGGGCCTTTGCTATTGGTGCCCCTAGGCTTAAACCAGACTACAGATGGCCACCAAGGGGAGGCTCACTGTTCTCAGAGACAAGAAAGGAGGCCAACGAGGCTCCTTCACCTGGGAGAGTGTGGTCACTCCCTACAACTGCAGAGAAGGATCTGCATTCCGCACTTAGCGGCCCCCCTGCCGTGTTGCTACCTGGCAGGTGCAGGTGCCCACGGTACTGATGCCCAGAGAGTGTGGCAACGTTTCTTGTCCTCCGTCTAGTCTGTCACCAGTTCAAGTGACCTGCAGGGTCATAAACTTTACAAGGGGTGGGATCGGGGAGAAATGATTGAATGCTCTAGGAAATCAGAGCAAGCCTTGGTAGATGGGGGTAGGGAGGGTAGCTTGAAATGATCAGAAGTTTAAAAACAATCTATAGTCAGCATCTGTGAAATTCTTGCAGTTGCCAAAGCCCTTGCTCTGCATTGTCTCCTTGGAGTCTCTGAATATTGCTGTGTTACACGCTTATGGTACCCGCTTTATAAATGAGGACATGGAGGTCTAGTTGGTGACCAGTAATTGACAGGTAGCAACTGACAGGGCTGGGATCCAAACCAGGTTCTGCCACTCCAGAGTCACTGCTCTTTGCATCCCTCAGCACGGCCAGGCATGAGGGCTCAGGGTCCCCAGAGGAGAGCAGAGAGAGAGGGAGAGGCAGGAGCGGATGAGAAGGCAAGAAATAAAAACAGCAAAGGCGGCTTCTCCACGGTGTTGCCGTAGGACCGGCTCTGAGTCAGAGCTGCCAGCCCTCCATCTGAGGAGCCAAAACCTGCCAGGAGTGAAAAATCCATCCTGCTGAGAAGTTTAAGAAATAATTTCAAGCTGGAAATTGCATTTTATCTTTTCATCCCCTTAAATTCAGACTTCAACTCCCCACAGTTGCCTTGATTTAAAAAAAAAAGAAGAAGAAGAAGAAAAAGACTCCCACATTACAACTCAGTACACGCTGAGTCGCAAGTCCCTGTGCCTCCGCGCTGCAAGTGGCCAGCGGAATCGGCTTGTCTCGGCAGACGAGACGGGAGCAGCACGTCCATCAGGCCTCACGCCCTGTTTTCATCACGTATTATTACTGAAGAAGAAGGTCTGTGCTACGTGCAGTGAATGATACTCGTCACTGGGGTAAGACACCCACACACCGGGACAGAGTCTTACCCCAGTAAGTTTCTCGGGACATCGTCTTTTCTAAATCTAAGGGCCAGGAAGACAAAGATCATGACCACTGACATTGTTTAAGCACTGCTTCTGCCCGGAGAGGCACCAACCTAAACGTTCGAGAGGCAGTAAGGTAAAAGGGAGACTTGGCTTCCGAGTACGTCAGACCTGGGTTTCAGCTCCTCCCCCTTTTCATTCCCAAACAGAGAAACCTTTGGCAAGTTATTTCTCTTCCCTGAGCTTTGATTTACATACTTCCTAGGTTTTATTGTGAGGATCAAACAAAATAGCCTATGTAATCAATAGTGGCTTAAACTTATGTGCTCAATCAATTAGAGTTCTTTAAACAAAGGCATCGTGATTCAGTAGGAAATGAGAGACCTTGATCGGGGCAAACAGACCCAGTGGTCCAACCAAGAGACATCCTGATCAGAAACAGCCTAAAACAGAAGATGGTAGAGGTCAGAAGTGAGCAAGGGGTAGACTGGCACCTAGGTTCATTAGACTTCTTCCAGGAGCCCCGGAAGGTGAGGCCTGCGGAGTGAGGGCAGCGGTGGTCCCAGCAGAGCGGGGAGCCTCTGCTTCCCCACCGGCCATGTGCCAGCTCTGGCAGAGTACACTGATCAGGGAGACAGGCCAGAGGATAATACCCATTCTCTTCCAGGGCTGCCAGAAACATGTCCCCGAATCCCGGCCAGCCGAGGGCCCAGAATGCCTAGCAGGAGATTGTTGCCAAGGATGTGAAAACTAGAAGCAAAACAAGGAGACAACTTTGGGGATGGGCTGCTGTTGAGTGGAGAAAACGTTTCTCTTAACCTCAGGAGCAGTCTAGGGGGAGGAGGTCACTGAGGACCAGAGCTGTTTCCATTAAGATATACTTGTGTGCCATGATCGGGCCCATTAGGCTATTGCTGATATTATAAAACACCTATGTGACCAGTGAGGGTTAGGAGTGTGGGAGATAAAGGGACCCATTCTCTACAATAATTTAGCTCCCTGGAGATCCGGGCTTCGAGGCCTGGCCCCTTACAGAAACCATTTCTCTGAGTTATGGTCTAATGTTAATCTCAAGGCTCTTATTGAAAGTCTAAGAAATTGCCCCAGAACGTCTTCTTCCTATATTGCTATTATGTCATTCAGTATTCTTAAAACAAAAACAAAAACAGGGGCACCTGGGTGGCTCAGTCGGTTAAATGTCCAACTTGGGCTCAGGTCATAATCTCCTGGTTGACAAGTTTGACCCCCGCATCAGGTTCTGTGCTGACAGCTCAGATCCTGGAGCCCGTTTCAGATTCTGTTTCCCCTCTCTCTGCCCCTACCCCATTCTCTCTCTCTCTCTCTCTCTCTCTCTCTCTCAAAAATAAAATAAAAGCATTTTGAAAAATCCACTTTACTTAGCAAATTTCTTTTTGGTAGGTACAGTAGAGAGACCATAGATTTTTTTTTTAATTAAAGAGACCTGGCCCCGAATCCTGGCTTTTGCATATACTAGTGACAACTCTAAACATGATGCCTCTTTATTCCTCCCGTGGAGGTAGTGACACCTTCCTGGAGGTCCTGCAGAAAGCACAGGTGCTATTAGATGTTTCTAAGGCGCAAGACACTCTGTTCAAGCCTTGTACGCATCTCCCTGAATTCTCACAGCCAAGCGACGAGTCAGAGATCATCATCACCCCCGTTCGCAGGTCAGGGGTTCCTGCCCTGAGACATTAGGTAGATCGTCCGACATCTCGCAGCCTAACAGGGGCATAGGCCAGGCACATGAAAGTTCTCGGCAGCGACGGAGTAGGTGCCAAACAGATGTCAGTTGCTCTGTCCCACTTCTCTTGCAGACCCGAAATATTCCCGTTTTTATGATAGTCTGAGTTCTGGTCTTTCAAAGGGTTTTTCCTCTTTGACTCATGAGCAATTCAATTTAAAGTGCAAAAACAGTCACTGTTTCATGAATATTTTATCCCCCCAACTTGTTCATGGTTTTGATTTCCGGTTTTAAAAGCTCTAGTATAGGCATGTTTGCTGGAAATATTGTACATGGTTTGGGACACGGGTTACAAATCCAGGATCCTGTGATGGGCAACTAGTTATGGTAGGATGACCACAGCCCTGCTTATTACTTAGGTTACTTTTTTTTTTTTAATCCAAATGCATTAGGATGCCTGAATCCCAATAAGGGTTGCCCTTTAAAAGGGAACCCTCCAGTGGCTAAGGCACAATTCAATGATAAATAATTCAGAATGCTCAAACGAGTCCTCTTTGAGAATGACCTTTAATATCTGTGGCAGATTTGTTTTTATCTTTCAAAATGATAGCAAATTCATGTTGAGGGTGAGGGGTTTAATTTGGGGAAACTTAAGAGTCAGAGCTAAAACTGTTGAGTAAGATGAGTGTTTAAACTAGGAAGGGTGGGCTCTGGCCCAGACCCAGATGACTATTTAAAACAGGAGATTGATTAGCTTTCTCGTGGGGCTTATGACTTGGCTGTAAAGACTTCATCAAATCCTGGCCGGCAGACACTTAAGAGGAATTTCCTTAGAAAGCCCCTGAAAAGAAGGCGGTCACTTGGGAAGGAAGGACTGTCTTGTGGCAGGAATGAGGACTCGGAGGGACCGTGACAGAGGCCAGGAGGGCTCACATACCAGCCACGGGAAGAGGGCACAGTGTGGCCAGAGAGCATTTGAATTCGGCTTCTTGGGAGCAAAAGAGCATGGCAGAGACGATGCCAACAGTCACGGGACTCCTGTTTCCTTGGTTACTACAGGTCAGATCACTGTGGAAAGACACGAGGCTCTCATTTAAAGGGCCTGCCTTGGGTGAAAGCCATGAAAGGGGAAGAAAATTCAACATAGAGGCAGAAAATGCAAAGGAAGAAGGATCTCGAACTAATCTCAGGAGAGTCGCTGGTTCCTGTTCACGGCATCTTCCTACCTCATAGTTCGGAGACGCTCAGTTTACCATGCCCACACCTGGCTGAGTAGGAACCTTCATTGTTCAAGTGACCTTTACGCTCTTGTTTCAGTAAATCCTCCTCACACCCTTGCAAAGTGGGTGAGGGAGGTGATGTTACCAAACCCACTTAATGGTAAGAAGGTCAAGACTCAGAGAAATTAGTTCACTCATTGTCCAAAGCCACCCAACTTAATAGTAACTAAACTGTCACCAGCACCTTGATCGGCTGTCCCCAGCTTCTGAACTTACTCTTTGCTTTTCTGTTTTCTCTACCAACAAAGACGTAGAAATTCTGAGCTACGTTCTACAAAGAAATGATCCCAGTGGCCTTTGTGGTTTTTGTTAACATCTCTGAATAATATGAAATAGCTCTGAAAATTAGAGAGGCCTCTACTTGATAACTTGTGTCTTAACAGCCTGCTACATTTCACACATGCTGAATTGGCTGTTGCCCTCTTCCTCTTGAAGGAAGCTGAAAGGGCAAAATAACATTCCTGGCGATTGTGCGCTGCACCTCCTTTTCATAGATACTCACAATCTCTGGTGAACAGCCAGGGATTCTTACTAAAACACACGCCCATGACGGAGTCTCCATGAGTCACATTTGTCAGCCTGGCCAAGCGAATTACCTGCAAGACCCAGACAAAGCAGGTCACCCTCACGCCCTCCTGACTACCCTTCTTGCTCCTCTCAGCAGGCCAAACAGGAGCCCAGCAGCATCTGAGCTCTGACAGCCCTGAAATGCAAAATAAGTGCTTTTACTCCTAAATCTGAGTTCAAGCCAAAT
This sequence comes from Helogale parvula, assembly GCA_004023845.1. Classification (NCBI taxonomy): domain Eukaryota; kingdom Metazoa; phylum Chordata; class Mammalia; order Carnivora; family Herpestidae; genus Helogale; species Helogale parvula. Next base: position 32,292 of record PJEM01004576.1, on the reverse strand, counting down.
CCCTAAAATGCAAGGAAAGGCTATAGTGTATATACACCATAATGATGGGATGTCTCATTAATTTCTTTGTCGTTAGCATTGGTGTGATATCTGTAACACAGGTGGCATTTAGGAAGAACTTAAAGTGGACAGAGGAGAGCAGAGGGGACAGATAAAAGGAAGGAGGGAAGGAAGGAGAGAGGGAGGGAAGGACAGAAAAGAAGAAGGAGGGAGAGAGGGGGAGAGAGTCAGGAGGGAAACCTGAGTCCCTCCCCCTGCTGGCCTAGCCCAGCCTCAGTCTGTTCCTGGACGTCCTGGCAAGGCAAAGAAGTGAGATCCCTCAGCAGTCACGTCCCCTCCAGCCTGCTGTCTTGTTTTCAGCCCTCAATGATTTTAATGAAGAACAGTTATAAAAATACGTGGTTTGTGTTCATAGAAACTGCCAAGGAACAGAGAAAAATGAAGACAGGGAGTGGATTCTACCCAGGGGCATTTTCACCAGTAATTCTTGGCTTGTGCTCTCTCTCTCTCTCTCTCTCTCTCTCTCTCTCTCTCTCTCTCTCTCTCTCTGTGAGCTATGACCACCTCAGGAGATTCCACGAGGCCTCGTGGAGACTGATTGCAGATTGAATGAACTCTGTCTTCTGGACCTGTTTGTTCACTGAGGAGATGGTGGAAGTCATCATTGTCCCAGGGACACATGTATCTTCTCTGTACCTCCTTCTGCCAGTCTGTCCCCACGACTGTGAGGACTCTGTTATCTACAACCAACTTGGTCCAGCAGGGACTTTCCATGCTATGACTTGTGTGGGTTCTTGCCTTATTCATTCGTTCTGCCAGTACCTCCTGGTTGTCCACCATGTGCCAGACACTGTGTTATCTCCACCCCTTCACAAAGCACAAGTTCATGTCTGTGGCGGTGCCTTCAATGGCCTTTTGCTCATTTACAACCTCCTGGACTTCTTCCCAGGCACCTGTGGAGGGGACCAGACCCCTTGAGCCCTCTGGGAGCAAGATCTGTAATGGCTCCTAATTTCCTGGCACGCAAAGTGAAGGCTTCTTTGCCTGGCTTTCAAGACTGGCATCGCTCCGCTGCATCAGACTAGCCTCTCCCTTGTTGCACCAGAATGCAAAGCGCCTCTTAGCCTTCTGAATCTCCTTTTGGGTCCTTGCAGGGTCACTGCAAACCCATGTGAGGTCTCTGTACCAGTCAGAAACAAGTGTCCCTTCCTGAAGGGGCCTCGCTTGCATCAGATAGAAGATTGTTCAGAACAGACTAATTTTGTCAGAGCAAGACACTTCACTCTAATCTTCCAGGGAAGTGTCAGAATAATATGCAACCTGTGCTCCCTACAACAGGAGCATGCCTCTTTAGATCCGTCATTGTCGTGCACGAGTGACTGTGTGCAGTGGTAGTGTCGTCTCCCACCCCAGTGGCTCCCTTCCTCATTCCTTCTATGCAGCTTCTATTCCTTCTCAAGCCTTCCACAACTATTTCCAGAGCCAGTTATTCACACATTCCATACTTATTATTTGAGCACTGACTATGTGCCAGGCTCTAGTCTGGGCACTGGGAATATGGCAGAAAACAAGACGCTGGAGGGCACCTGCTCTCACAGAGACAGACTGTACACAGGTAAAAACACATACTTGTACAAATGGCAAGGCCAATAAAGAAAATAAGAGTGGTGGGCTAGCAAGCCCTAGGAGGATGGTTCTTAAGATAGGATGGTAAAGATAGGTGGCTCTGGAGAGCCGATATGTGAATGAGGAGAAGTCAGCCATGCAAGGACTTGGGCATGATTATTACAGTTAAAAGGGACAGCAAGGGCAAAGGCTCTAAGGCAGGTCTGTGGCTGGCCCGTCCAGGGGCCAGAAAGGACACCCACCATGGGCAGAGTAAAACTGCTAGGAAATGAAGTCAAAGAAGGAGGGCAGGGCCTACAGCATGTGAGGTAGATGTGTTAAGGAGTTTAGATTCCATTCTAGGATTTTAAACAGCATTTGAAACAAGTGAGCTATAGGATTTGATTGCAGTGTTTGAGAAATCCCTCTGAATTATAGGAACTAGAATGGATCAGGAGCAGCATTTGGGTGTGGGGCGGTTAGTCTAATGTCTAAGGCTTCCTTCCAGCTCTGACATTCTGGGATTTTGCCTTTCCAACAGGCCCCGCCATGCATATGGTTCTGTGTTCCTAGTTGCAAATGGCAGGCTCCATTTTAAGCAGAAGAGAGATTAATTTGAGACTTTAGGTAATCTGCGGGATTTAGGAAGAGGCTGGAGAAACTGCCATAACACTGAGCTTCCAGGAGGGCTGCCCCAAGCCACGCGGCAAGACCAGCTGGAGGACACAGAGACAGCTGCTGGGCTGAGCTGGAAAGGCTGGAAAGTCAGCTCGCCTCCAGACTCTGGCAGTGAGGTCGCTCCTGCATCAGGACAGCCCGAGGGACACTTCTGTCCCTGCTGCTTCCATCCCACCCCAGGAGCCCAGTAACTTGAGGCAGGGATTGGTCCTCACCAAGACCTAAGTTGGAGCAGATGGTTTCTTCTAAAACTCTAGAAGGACCAGAGCTGGGAGGTCAGCCAGAGCCTGTATAAGAAAGCAGGAGTCCAAGTACCATGATCAGGGCTGGATGCAAAGACCAGATGAACCAGAGGTGCAGAACAAGTCTCGGGCCATAACCCGAAGTAATTGGGCTGAGAAGATGAGAAATCAAAGTGATAGAAAGCTAGCTAGGAACCTGAGGGAAAAGAAACAATGATATATGCATTAGCATCATGGCTAAGGATCAACGCCTGTCTCCCCTATTAGACCGCAAGCTCCATAAAGTCAGGGACTATGCTAATTTATTTGCTCACCGTAAAATAGCTACAGAATTCATACTACATTTTTGGTGTTTATTCAGAGTCAATGTAAAAAATGTCTGTATAAGGACAGTGTCTATGATTTCTTTAGCATACGATTTCTTTTGTATTATATTTCTCACTATGAAAAGCTACCTGACAAATTCTCTTAAAACTTAGAGCCAGCTAATGACATCTTATTCTTTGATCTGGGTGGTGGTTTCAGGAGTATGTTTTCTTGTGTGAATCTGTTGAGTTGCATATCTAGGAGTTGGGCCTATGAGCCAGCAGATTTCACAATGCTAAAGGTACCCTGGTGCATAAGGATGCTGTTGGAGCCTCTGGAACATTCCAGCAGGAGAATCAAGGAACCCTACGGTTGTGGAGCAGAGTCATTCTTTTGTGTCAGAGAGTTAGCAAATTCTGTCAGGCCACAGGCCCCTAGTGCGTCTGGAGCAACTCATCGTGTTCTGGGATTATCAGATCTACCATAAAGTTGAGTGGACGTACAAGTAATACATCACACAACAGAAAGGGCAAAGCCAGGATTGGGCTGGGACAGGCTCATGGAGCACAAGTAAGCATCTCGAACACATAGGCCCATATTCCCATGTTATCTACCTCCATGTAATGTCTTCCATGTCCCTCACACGGGGTTCCCTACGGCCAGCGAGTTAAGGAGGAAACATACTGGGGCTGATTTGTGCACGAGTGAGCCAGTTATGTCGCTGTTGGCCAACAGTGGACTACCAGTGCATTTTTGCTGCACTCAGGCATGACTCTATGGGACAAGTAGCAAAGGGAAATTCTATCAAAGGATAGGACGTAAGCAGTACAGTTGGGCTTTTACTTTGTGTGGAGGGAGAAGTGGCCTGAGGTTGGGATGCACCTGGTAAATGACTTTGGTTGATTAGCGTCTGGGAGGAGCAAACGTGAAAGATGGGAGATGAGGAATCCTGGGGAAGAAGCCTATAAATGGACCACTTTAAATGAGTGCAAAGCATGTAGATCTTTGTTGCCTTAAATTAATGCGCACCAGAGAGGAGGCATTCAACAACCATTTGGACAGTAGGGCAGGACAGCTTGTCTCATGGATGTTAGCCATGCCAGTGCTTGCAAAGTGGGCAGTTATGGATGGAGGCCATGCCCGCCAACACACACTCCTTCTTACCAAGGCTGATCTAGCTACTGTCACAGCTGAGTGCCCAAAGTGCCAGCAGCAGAGACTACACTAAACCCTCAACGTGGCATCATCCCATGGCACCTGGAGACAGGTGGATTATATCAGAGCATTCTACCCTGCAGGGGGCAGCCATTCATCTTTATGGAACTGATCACATTACTCTTGGTGTGGGTTCGCACTGCCTCCCCTTCGTACCTCTGCCAGCACCACCCACAATGGCTTAAGGCCTGATTTAGCAGCATGGGATCACTTCAGACTATCGGCCCAAATTTTTAGCAAAGAAGCCATACCAGTGGGCACATGATCACATGATCTGGTTTCACCACAAACCTTCCTTCCTGGGATCAAGGAGTGAATATCAGAATGGCCTCTCTCACCATCACTCCCAGAGACCCACTTAGGGAATTTGGCTTTCCATTCCCATGCACTTGGCTTCTGCGAGATTAGATGTCCTGGTTGTTGGCAGAGGGGTGGCAAGGGACACTTCCACTGAGAGACTTTTAAGGGTTCCAAGTTAAGATTCCCGTCTGCTCCCTTCAGGTTCCTCATTCTGGTGGACTGATCAGCATAGTAAAGAATGTTAGTGAGGACACTGGACCCTGGTTATCTTGAGAAGCTGGGGTTCTGCTGCACTATGGGGACAGGAAACTCAAGAAATGCTTGACAGATGAGGAAACTGACACTTAAGAAAGTTAGGTGACACTCTCAAGGTCACCTAGTCATAGCTGGGACTTGAACCCAAGTTCTGCTCCAAGGGTTTTCTCACAATATCACTACTTCCTTCATGATAGCCTGATATTCAGTGTGGTTCTCATGGGCATGGATGGTTTGCTAACCCCTCTTGGTAGTCATTTCCCCACTCAGGCCCCGTGTTAGGACACACAGAACTCAGAAAATGATGTTTTCTGTGACCCTTGTATAATGGTCTTTCATTGTGCTTAACTCAGTTGAGCACATCTGTTTATAACTATTAGGCTATGTAAGTTTGAAATCAGGTAACAGAGGGCCAGTGATGAGGAACTTAGTTGAATCATGAAGTTCATTTCTCCTGCTGCATCAGCCCATTTTCACGAGTACCACTGACTTCCAACTTGAAGTGAAAACTCAGAAAGAAAAATTTGCTTCAGTCAGTGGCCTAATTTATGCATTAAAGTCCAAATAGTCTGGAATGCCTGTGTAGGAAGCTGAACTGCCTTGACCTTTACCTTTAAAAAACCAGAGAAGCAAGGGGAATCAAAATGTTTATTTGATCATGTTATGATGAGAAAAATATACTTTGGAACCAAAAACAAGTTTTTAGAAAACTGAGTCAGAGACAGGAGGAAGAACAAGAAATATGCAAACACCATTTGGTGATACTATTTCCAAGCATAGAACCTTAGAAACCACATTTAGCTTAGCGGTATTCTTGAAGTGTCAACTACTTGGTAGTTGACTGGGTAGAGACTGAGCTAGACCCCATGATGACCGAGACAGGGCCTCCGCTCTCAGCACGCTCCCACAGTGACTCCAGCCTTCACCTCCTGCTGATGCTTCTCACTGGAGCCAACAGCCACTTCTTCGTCTAGCCCTCCTGTGTCCTGTCATAGTTCCACTTACACCTCAATTATTTATTTGGGTAGTGGAAGCCAGCTTTTCTTACCAAAGACTATATATTACCTGTGCCATTGTATTTACTTCCCAAACCTTTCCCTGCCTCTCCACCTGACCTGCCTCTAATCATGACTGATTACTCCTAAATCCAAATGCCCTCTCTTCTCCTTCCTGCCATCTCTATGAGCCTAAAACAAAATGTGCTCCTAAGTGACTTGGTTTTCTTATTCCATTCACATACAGCTCTTTCCTTTTGCACTACCAAAGTCTGAAATTACTGCATATCCCATATCCTGGAGACTTCTTTTTTCTTGCTTCAGAGCCTCCTCCCTGTGGTCAGGAAGAGAGGAATTACTCACCACCTGAATCCGAGAGAGAGAGGATTCACTCTCTCTCAGGCCCTTCCTCTTGTCAATTGATTTGAAAAGCCTCCAAACAAAGCCAAATCATTTTAGTGGCAAGATCCAACCAAGGTTTATCACATTCATCAATTCTTCCCCCAAAATCACTCATGTAACTCACAAGACACTGGCTTTCCTTCTCTCTGTTGTAGCCTCTGTGTGTCCCCAGCCCACACACTGCTGGTAACAATGAGACTGCAGCAACACAAGAGAATTTCTTAGGATGTGCTCACACCCAATCTTTAAGAGAGCTGAGGCCCTTGGGATTTTTCCCACACAGCTTTGGGAAGGCACAGCTGGTGCTTTGGCCAGCACGCACCTGCCCCTGCCCCTCCTCGCTTTTCTCTCCTGCTCTGGGCCACACGTAATGATGACTTTCTCTTGCGCCAGTGAGAAAAGAGCATCTGTGCTAATGGCTTCTGCCAGCCCCGGCAGGGCCTCTGCCATGACCACCAGCCATGTGGGGCTGGCCTCTGTGCCAAAGGCCTTGGTTCTCCATCCTTGACCACCGAGGACGCCGCTGCTGATGCCAGCGGAGAGAGCTGATTCTCATCGACGTCCCTCCCACATCTGCTAATCATCCACTCTCCAGCACTCCCCAGCTCACACCAACAAGGGTGCCGTCTCCTAATTTCTGCTGGCACAGTTCCGCTGACCCCTTGGGCTTCCAGTAGCTCGTGGAGATCCTAGAAAGCCAGTCCTTTTAGATTTTATTTGTGATTGCAGTCCCCTAAGCCTAATACTCAGATATGAATCCATAGTTAGTGGATCATTGGGCAATTGACTGATAATCACTTGAATTTAGAATTTCCCGTTCTGCACTTAGCAGTACGTCCCTTAGCTACACCCTTGCTGTTCAGCCCTCCCTTCCTTAGAGTGGGCTCCACCTCTCATGTGGATGACCTTTGGTGAGCTTGTCCCTCTCCAGTCCTCCCAGCATGCCTAAAGGGAACACAAAAAGCCCACTAAAACTTGCAGGAGAAAACCTAGATATGAATGAGTGCCCAATGATCAGAACACTGGTCCAGAAGAAGAAATGTTCTGACAACACCTTTCACATGCAAAAGACTGAACACGGTGATTCTCAACTGATGGGCTGCTGTGGAAGAAAATACTTTAGAAGAGTCACTAATGAGAATTCCGTGTATTCTGTCAGCCATTTGTTTCTTCTGAATGACAGCTTTATCCCTTAATTATAGCTCTTCATAATTGTCCATGACTGACAATTTACTGTGCCACAATTTCTTAGAATTCACTCTCTTATGATTGGAAATAGTTGATATTTCCCCAGAATCAAAGTTCTTGCTACTATGCAGGGGGTTATCTAAAATTAATAACTGACCTTCACAAGAGCACCAAGGTCAAGCCCATAGACCTTCTTCTTCAGGACCGTTCTCCCAGGCAGGCATTTGCAAGAGGGACAAACCCCATGTGATATACGAATCTTTAAGCATTCTGTAATTCTTCCATGGTGTTCCCCTACCGGGTTCATTCAAATACTGCATTCTCTTTTCCTAGGAAAAGTGAATTTCCCCTAAACATTCTCTCATAAGCTGTATGTCTTTCTTTCCAAGAGCTCTGTTGCTTATGTAAACCATCCGCTTTTCTTTATTCAAGCTGTGGTAAAACAGGAGATGTCTGTTTCTAATTGTTTTCTTACTCTTGGCTTTGAACTTCACACGCTTTCAGCCGATGCACCTCCTTAAATCTTATTTTCCCCTGGGCATGCAGCACTGCTAATACAAACCATGGTCAGCCCCCTGGGCCAGGTTTTATCTGCACAGTGATATCTGGATCTGAGATCGTAGTTCTTATATCCTGCTTGGACATTATTTGGTTTGATTCCATTAGATCAAGTTCATGGTAGACTGTCTTCTCTTTCCACGCTACACTGATTTTATTACACTTTTTATATGCCAGTGGTTCTCAACACCACCACACTTAACCTTTCCTCCGAGAACATCTCTTCAGCAATTTGTCATAAAATTACACACTGAAGTGAGCTTGGGTGTATTGAATCCTGTTTCTCTTTATCACAATTTCTGGCCCCATTTGCAGACACCCAAATCATGAGGACAAAGAAGAAAGGGGAAAAGCATAAAACTAGGAATTAAGAGTCTTATATAAATATCGTTTATGAGGAAGAGCTTGGGGTAAATTCAGTTTTCCTAAACATTTTCATTTGCATGTATTATAAATGAGAACTCATGAAAGTTTATGTTTCAGTCACTTACCCCAAGTGTGTCTTTGAACAGGTTCGTAATTTCTCTGTGCTTCAGCTCTGTCCTGAAGAACAACATTGTCTGTCCTATGATCTCATAGGAGTTATAATCATAAGAGATGATTACATGAGATGGTTTCAGAATGTATAGAACACTACTCACCTGCAATTTGATAGTATACTCGTTAAAAGGGCGGAAATAACATCTCTAGAAAGATTAGCTTCTCTTTCAATCATGTCTCCTTAACTCTCAGGGCTGGCCTTAGGATACACAGAATAGACAGCTCCTGTGTGGTGAAATTCCAAGAGACTTGGAAAGCATCTTTAACCCAAAAAATGCCTTTGCCATCTGCTCATGGTATTTGAAATATGATCAATCACCAACGACACATTTGTTAGAGATGAGGCTGGCCAAGAGAAGCTTCTGAAGGAGGAACAAGCTGACATAGATTCAATCTATGGTGGGAGTTAAAAACTGGTTCTGGAGCCTGTCCTAGGAGCAGGTTTGGATGTTAGAGAGTAGGTTGATCCTTGCTCGGTATATTGGTCTTCTAAAGGATATATCTCTTGGCTTTCTCCTAGCAGTTTTTCACCTTTTGGTCCATCCATTCATTATAAAAATGCCAGAAACAGGTGGTAACAGTTGATCAGTAAGAGAAGCAGTGGTCACAGTTGATTACTGAGCACAGAGAGTATCTCCACCCTGTAGAGGTGAGACTGTAGGAGTCTGTGGGCTGGGATATTCAAGGCCCTCTTGCTAAGATCACTTTGAATCACAGAATTCCAGATACAAGTCATTGAGAGACTCTAGTCAAGACTCCATAATTCAAATATCCATAGATATCTGAGGCTAGATAGGTAACATGAATATGCAAATCAGGCCACCAGTAGGAGTAATAGAGAGTGGTAGGGTCTGTGGCAAACTGAAGAGAGAATGTGGGTGCCCCACTGCCATTTAAATTCAAATCTAGGAGCACCCAGGAGCTCAGTCAGTTAAGCATCCGACTTCTGCTCAGGTTATAATCTCATGGCTCATGGGTTTGAGCCCCGCACCAGGCTCTGTGCTGACAGCTTGGAGCCTTGACTCTGTTTCAGGTTCTGTGTCTCCCTCTCTCTCTACCCTTCCCCTGCTCATGCTCGTCTCTCTCTCTCTCTCAAAAATAAATAAACATTTAAAAATGTGCAAATCTAACTAGAAGTTGTGTTGATCCAACCAAAAATATCCACAGAGTGACCATTTTTGGCCCCCAGGCTGTGTGACTTCTGACCCAGCCTGCTTACCGTAAAGGTGAACTGTGGATTTACCACAGTCACATGAGCCTACAAGACATAAGTGACAGTGGTCCGGCTTGACTGTTAAAGTTCCAGCTCCTCCCCTTCCAAGTGAACCCTAGTTCTTCCTGCGACGCATCACAGCTTTGTGTCTTCCGTCATTATGTGCCATCTGCTCGGCCCTTTTCCTTCTCCTGCTGTTTCCTCCGAGGCTGCTGATCTGAGAGCTATTGAAGAGACCCCTGAGACCCCTCCCCGCCCCCCCGTTTCCCCCCCCCCCCGGAGCTAACACTGAAGATGCCTTTGCGGAAACACTAGTTCCAAGGGTGTCTCAGCCGTGCCCTCAGTGCCACCGCCCCCAGGCTGCAGAGAAGGGACACTCACCCTCCGTCCAATTTAGTGCTGCCCTTTGGCACCTCACCCCACTGCCTCACTGGGTGAGCCCAGAAGGCCTCTTGTGAAAACAGCTCCTATGGCCTCCTTTCTCTGCATTCATGTCTCATGTACAACTCTAGGATAAACACACAAACACCATCCATCTCCGTCAGAAAGAGCCCAGGCGCAGGCACGGAACACATAGCGCCAGGAAACATTTTCCCCGCCCACCCCACCACCAAATAAACACAAGGAAATCTGCAAAGACATTGCTCTGACTAAAACATACAGAGCAGTTTACATTAACTAAAAGAACCCAGCTTTTCTGTTTAAAGCCTCAGCATTAAGGAAACTGTCAAGTCGGTGCAGTGAGTCAGGACTTGGTTTATATTTGTGCAGCTAAAGGGTGTGTTTGGTTCATTCTGCCTGAGCAGAGGAAAAGGCTTCCCCAAGAAGTATTGACTCTATCCTTCAGTGAGACAGCTGACTTCTGGCAGTTTTCAAGCAAAATGTTTCACTTCTACCCGTAATACCTGCGAAAAGTCTTGGGGCTGAGTTTCCGTCAGCATATTTTGGCATATATCCGTGAAGACTGTGAGACTTCAAGAGACTGAAAAGAAAACTCACAGAATGGAAGAAAAAATTATAAATGATATATCTGATAAGAGACTTATATTCAGAAAACATAAAGAACTCTTACAACCCGTGATAGAAAGATAACGCAATTGAAAAATGGGCAAAGGATCAGAATAGAGATCATTTCAATCAAAGTATTCAAATGGCCAGTAAGCACAGGAGGTTCCATGTTGCTAGTCATCAAGGAAAGTCAAATAAAAACCATTGTAAGACACCACTTCATACCTAATAGGACGGCGACAATGAAAAAGACAGTGACAAATCTCAGTGGAGATGTGGAGAAACTGACCCTCTTACACACCGCTGGTAGAAATGTCAACTGGGGCAGTCTCTTCTCAAGACAGTTTGTTTGTTCTTCAAAATGCTACACATAGAGTTACCATATGACCAGCAATTCCACACCTAGGTGTTTTACCCAAGAAAAATGAAAACGTATTTGGGAAGCAACCCAAATGTCTATCAACTAATGAATGGATACATAAAAGGAGTTACACCCATACAATGAAATATTATTGAGTAATAAGAAGAAATAAAATACTGACACAGAGAACATCATGGGTGAGCCATGAGAACACTATGCTAAGTGAAAGTAGCCACTCACAACAGATAACATATGTTACGACTCCAGTTAAATGAAATATTTAGAATAGGAAGAAGGAGTGACTGCTCATGGGCACGGGGTTTCTGTTGGGGTGATGGTTGTGCAATCCTATTCACATGTATGACATGTGAATTGTATCTCAAAATGCTGTTTAAAATGTTTTTTTTTAAATAGAGAGTGTGACATGAATAAAGCCACAGATGTTTAATGGGATAGCCAGGTGGCTCTTCCCAATTCCCAATTATAATAAGTAGTAAGACCTATAGTAAAATCAGTATAGATAAAAACAGAAACTGAGACACAAACGGAGACACAGGTTTCAAAAATATCGTTATTATTATAGTTATTATTATTATTACCATCATCTGTGTTGAAATAGTTTAACTCACAAAAAAATGTTGCAGAAATAGTACAGAGAATTCATACATACCTTCTCCCAGTTCCCCCCAATGGTAATATCTCATTGAACTATATACAGTATGTTAAAGAAACATGTTTTAAATCACCTCCTGGTGCTCTCCCCCATTTCTTGTAACAGATTTCTTTGTAGTTGAGAGTCTACCATCTACCATCTGTTTTGTCCCTACCTTTAAATTTTTTTTAAGTTTATTTATTTTGAAAGAGAGAGGGAGAGAGAGCGTGAGCATGTGTGTAAGCAGAGAGAGGGGCAGAGAGAGAGGGAGAGAGAATCCCAAGCAGGCTCCACACTGTTAGCATGGAGCCCGATGTGGGGCTTGAACTCGCATCCATGAGATCATGACTTGAGCCGAAACCAAGAGCCAGACACTTAACCAAATGAGCCACCCGGTGCCCCACCCCTACCTGTACATTTACCAAACAGGACAGGACTTCCTTCCCTATGAGCCACAAACTGAAGCCTGCTGGAAATTCCCAAGTTTGTCCCACAGGCCCAGAGAAGGGAAGTTGTGCCACCATATCCCCAGCCTCCTTGGAAATGGCCTTCAGGAAGACGCAGCCCTGTGGCCAGGTGCACCACAGGCAGAGCACAGCCTCCCGCCGAGGGCCCCCCAGGCCAGAGAGGGTCTCCTAGGCCTACAACTGACATCTGGGCTGGGGGCCTTAAGAAGCTGGGGGGAGAGAGAGCAAGCATGAATGAGGGTGTGAAAAGCTGTACTTGAACATGTATCCCAAGGGTGGGAAGTGAGAAAGGAGGCTGATGAAATGTCAAGTAAAGAAATAGTAAGTCAAGAGCTCTGGATGGACCACGGCAGCCAAACCAGATCTTGGGAGCAAATAAGGACAGAATGCAACCTTCAAGTGGCTGAAAGCAAACATGAGGAAAATGGAAAAATCAATGGCTCAGTGCCAAAAGGAACAGCCAACCAATTCTAACTGCAAAGCAACATGCCTGAAATGCAAGGAAATATGGAGTCACTCGAGTTGCGTTGGAGAGAATACAAAATAGGAGTGGCCCCCGTCCAAGGGAATCCGCGGGGCTCTCTTGCCAGACCCTCCTGGGACCACTGCCCTGCCATCGCCTTGGAGATGCCTTTCGGGTGCAGCTAGAAGTGAGGCAGCCCAGCGCATTGGCTGGCCCAGGCTTTCCGGTCACGCTCACACGTCTCACCTATCACTTCCCCGCTATGAGCCTCGGTTTCCTCATCTATGAAATGGGAGTAGTAGTAATAATAGCACCTAAGTAACAACAGCACAGCAAAGTGGTCGTGAAGATATTTGAGACTAAACACGGAGAGCAGTCGGCATAGTACTAGCTAAAAATGTACACAGTACATAGTGGCTGTAATTAATTTGGGAGCATTGCCTGTCCGAGGAGAAGCCAAACCATGCAAGGCCTGGGGAGAGCCCAGTGGCTCCAGCTGCGGGTTCCCAGTGTCCCCAGGAGCCCACCTTGACTGCTCTTTTACTGTGTCACTGAGGCCAGAGGAGGCAGCTGGGCTTAGCAGCCTTTGCCTCTCCAAGGGTAGGTCCCCATCTATAGGTACAGAGCTGTTAAAAGAATCTTTAAAGACATCGTAGGTGTCACTTTAACAGCCTGGAGGAGGACTGCTGGGATCCAGAGAGAATAGAGAGTTCTGCCTCCTTGAAGCCGCCCTGAGGAGAGGCCGGGACTGTGTAAACAGAATGCTGAGGGGGTGGTATTCAAAGTGGCCTCGGAGGGAGATTCCTGCAACCCGTTCTGAGACGTGCAGACGCTTCAGCCATTGCCTCATTGCTGTGTACCCTTTACAGAAAGTAACCAAACTCCTCAGCCACGTTTATGTGAAATATCTGGAAGAGGTAAATCCACAGAATCAGAGGCAGACTTGTGGTTGCCACTAGGCGGGAGAGGGTGGGAGATGGGGAGAGGCTGCTTCATGGGTCCGTGGTTGTATTCTGTTGTAGAACTAGCTAGAGGTGTTTGCACAATGTCGTGAATTACCAAGTGCCACTGGAATGTTCACTCTAAGAGGGGTAACTTCAGGTTGCATGAATTTTACCTCCATACATCACAAAATAAAGCTGCTCCCTGGAAAGAGATGTCTCCAACGTTCTGCTCTAATTTTTCGTCTCTCACTGTCTCTGGACCTCTTGCAGATCAGGCTTTCCCCTCCACGACTCCACCCGAACTGCTATCGTTAATGTCATCACGACCTCCAGGATCCCAGATCCCAGGTCACTTGTAACCACATGTGGCTGCAGGGAAGTTGGGAGGTATGCTCTTCGTTCTAGGCAGCTACACCTCAACTAAGATCAGCCTCTCTGTTACTAAACAGAAGGGGGGAATGGACAATGGAGGAAAACGAGCAGACTCTTCTAGTGTTTTTAAGGGTAAACCATTTAAACACTAGGAACAGAATGTATCACCTCCAAATTTGGTAGGGGGAGTGGGAGGGAAAAAGGTATTAAGAAAAACTAGATTGGGGCGCCTGGGTGGCTCAGTCGGTTAAGCCTCCGGCTTCAGCTCAGGTCAGATCTCACATTCGTGGGTTCGAGCCCCACATCAGGCTCTGTGCAGACAGCTGCTCAGAGCCTGGAGCCTGCTTTCGATTCTGTGTCTCCTTCTCTCTCTGCCCCTCCCCCTTCATGCTCTGTCTCTCTCTGTATCAAAAATAAATAAAACATTAACAATTAAAAAAAAAGAAAAACTAGATTAATGCAATAAAAGATAGGAAAGGAAAAAAAGAAAAAATTTTGATAAACAGGAAGGACAAAGAGTGCAGAAATAATTCAAATATATAAATAACCACAATATTATAAATGAATAAACTCACCAGTTAGAAAACAGAGATTCTATCAAATAATTGGTCCATCTCATCTAACTTACCAAGTTTTTGAGCAAAGAACTGTTCATTATATTCCATTATTATCCTTTTAATGTCCAGAGGATCAGTAGTAATGGCTCCTTTTCCATTTCTAGGCTGGCTAAAAGCTTATCAATTTCATTGATCTTTTCAAAGAGACTTTGGTTTCATTGATTTTATTGCTTTCCTGTTATCTATTTTATTGGTTTCTGCTCTGATTTTTATTATGTATTTTTCTTCCCTTTCTTCTTTCTTTTCTTTTCTTTCTTTGTCCTACTTGGTATTTAATATACTCTTTTTCTAATTTCCTAAAATGGGAGCTTAGGTTATTGATTTTAGATATTTCTTCTCTTCTAACATATACATTCAGTGCTATAAACTTCCCTCAAAGTACTGCTTTTGCTGCATCCTACAAATTTTGATAAGTTATATTTTCATTTTCATTGAGTTAAAAATATTTTCTAATTTCTCTGAGATGTCTTCCTTTGACCCATTTATTATTTAATGTCCATGTCGGGGATTTTGCCAACCTATCCTTCTGTTATTCTATTCTTTTAAATTTGTAAAAGTGTATTTTTATAGCTCAGAATCTGGTCTGTGTTGTGAGTGTTTCATGTGAATTTAAGGATTTGCATTCTGCTGTTGGATGAAATAGTCTCTAAAGGCTAATTAGATTAAGTTGATTAGTACCAATGTTCCTTTCCACTATATCCTTACTGACCTTCTCACTGCTGTATCATCAACTACTGATGGAATAGATTGGCATCTAAACTGTACATTTGTCCATCTCCTTGTGGGTTTATCTGTTTTTACCTCACATGTTCCGACTTTATGTTGGTAAGAGCATACACATTAAGGATTGCTTATGTTCTTGAAGAATTTACCGTTTTGTCATTATGTCATGACTCTCTTTATCCCTGATGATTTTCCTTGTTCTGAAGTCTGCCATAAGAAAGAGTTCTCTATATTAGATACAAAACCAAGGTAAAGTTCTTTGCTACTTACTAATAATCAACTAAAGAAAATTTTACACAGAAAGATTGAAAAGGCAAATGGTAAAAAGGCAAAACTGACTGAAAAGATGCAGTGATATTAAATATCAGGCAAAATAGAATTTAAAGTATAATTCAATAGAATTAACAAAATTAACATAATATATTTTATTCTAAATAAAGAAGGATACTATATGATAATCAATGATAGTCCACCAAAAGTTATAATAAGCATTATATGTGTATGTACCTATCAACCTTAAAATACCAAACATACAAGTTAATCTAATTACAAGGAGAAATGAATAAATCGGTAAGCAAAGTGGAAGATTTTAATAGGCTCTTTTAGAAAGAGCAATTTATGAGAATATATATGTAGTTAACAGATTTAATCACAAGGATGGAGATATTTATGTATCTCTATCCCTATACTTACAAATAAAGAGTATGTTTCTGTTTTTCAAAAAGACACAAACCGATTACAAAACAATGGCCAGGCACTAGCACTTGTTTTTTCTGTTCAAAAGATATTAGTCTCTAGAAAGCTGGCTCTCAGATGCCACAATCCCGACTCTTGAATAGGAACAGGTACGGATAAAGTTACGTCAAATTTAAGCATCCACAGCTGCTCATAGAGGTTGTTTCAAGGGAACACAGACTCAGAAATGGAGCCTCCCAAGGAAGTATCAAAGTTTTCTGAAGAATTAGCATCATTTAGAACATGTTCTTTGATAATGGAATTAAATAAGGAACATGAAAAATGTTTGTAAGCAAAAACATTTCACTAAAAGAAATCACAGTCCTCTCCATTCTCAGGAGATGAGTCTTTAAGTCACATTGATTCCCAAGAATAGTCCTTTTAACAATTTGAATATCCATTCCTGAGTCATAATCCTATAACTTCATATTCTTACCCATTTTATTTATTAATTTGTTAATTAATTAATTAATTAATTAATTAAAATGTTCAGTTTTGAGAGAGACAGAGCATGAGCAGGGGAAGGGCAGAGAGAGAGGGAGAGAATCCTAGGCAGGCTGCAGGCTCTGAGCTGTCAGCGCACAGCTCAAAGCAGGGCTCGAACTCACAAACCATGAGATCATGACCGGAGCAGAAGTTGGACACTTAACCGACTGAGCCACCCAGCCACCCCTGCCATTTTCAGACTTTCCCTTCTCTAGCTTCAGCCAGGACATTGCCCAAGAAGCAGAGAAGAGCTGACTGTTTCCTCCTCCCACACCTTGCTCTCCTCTGTCTCCGCCTCCCCCCACCCCCAGGTTGCCCCCAGCCTGCAGAGTTGGAGCTGCAAGGAAGGAAAAAGGGAGAAGAGAGATGAGCGCCTCTTGTCTGCCCAGCCCGGTGCTGAAGATGGCACCGAGGGTTGTGGCAGATACCCCGCCAACGACTTCTCCCCCAGGGCATTTTGTAGCCTCCTCAGATATGGTCTCAGTGGGGAGGCATGGCCACAGCCCAGACAAGAAAGCTGAGGCTCACAGCTCAAAAGTCACCGACCCTTGTCAGTCAGAGACTATAATTCCTCCTTCCTGAGCAACAGTGCCCCCCTCTTGGGGTCACATGGCTCCTCAGCAGTCCTCTTGGCGGGGATTCCAAGGAGCCCAAGGTCCACCCTCCCCCTCATGAACTCGATCTGGTCCCTGAAAGGAGCTCACTCGTCCCCACTCCACTGAGAGGGGACCGTCTCCCAGGCCCGCTGTTCCTCTCAGTGTGGCGACCTCACTCTGGTCCAGGAAGTCATGGCAGCGGGGAGAGGAGATCATTTGGAGGCAGGAGAAGATCTAGTCTGTTTAGCTTTCCTCATGTCAAAGCCCAGACTTTTGAATAATTAGTTAGCACTATGGATTTACAAACTACATTTCTCTCTTTTTTTTTTCATTTTATAGTGAGATTCCTCTCTTATTATCCCAATTTTTTCCCCTAAGAAGTAGTAAATTGAAACTCAGAAAACTTAATTCTTACTTAAAATTACGCAGCTTGGGGGCAGCTGGGTAGTTCAGTTGTTTAAGGGTCCAACTTTGGCTCAGGTCATGATCTCGTGGTCTGTGAGTTCCAGCCCCACATCGGGCTCTGGGCTGACAGCTCAGAGCCTGGAGCCTGCTTCCGATTCTGTGTCTCCCTCGCTCTCTGCTCCTCTCACGCTCACACTCTGTCTCTGTCTCTCAAAATAAATAAACATTAAAAAAAATTTCAAGTTACACAGCTGGTTTATGGCCCAGAAGAACTTGAACTCCTGCCGTCTGTCCAGGACACAACACTGTGGGCCCTCTGCACCTGAGGCCCACACAGTGTTAGCTTCTTCTCACCCACAAGTTGAAATGGAGTAGATTTTCAAAAAGCCCATTTCCAAAAAGCAGGCTGAACACTCCTGCTAATAAACCCTATCATCCAAATCAAGAAGTTTCATTAGGTAATCACATATATACTTGGAACTGTGTATTGTAGAGCCTCTCAGATATATGGTTTTCTAGGAATACATTTGTCATGTCCAGTGTTCTAGCTTGTTTCTGAGATCGGAGATAAGTCTCAGAAAATGTTGGTCCAAATAAGGAAGAAGCACTAAGCAAAAGCTCCAGAGAGGGAGTGCTCCAAGTTGGGTTGAACACAAGTTTTGATTAGGCTGTGATTTATCACATGTTACATTTTCAAAATAAATTAGGACATTTGCCCTGAATTTCAATGGCCCCAAAGTCTTGTGACTACTTATGGCAATCTCCTTGCTGGCTGGAATGGTGGGGAACAAACAAGTGACCTCACATAGGAGCGGGGTAGGGTGTGCAGGATGGCATCAGCAGTGTGGGGTGAGGCTGCCTGGCCCCCAGACGTGCCCCTAAGAGACGATGTTGTTGGAGCACGTGTTAACGTGCGGTGTAAGCTGGGCGTTGGGGCCACTGCTGCCAGCCTACTCAGCGTGATCTTTTACTGACTGTCAGGCGAGCGACAACCAAGAAGACATCCGTAGCCGAAAACAGAGCGTCTAGCGATTTTGTCATGATGTTTATCAGAAATCAATTTTGTAGATGCAGTTTAATTCCAAGTAGAGGAAAGAATTCCATGCATATATATGGGAAACTAATTTTTTTTAAGTTTTAGCTGCCCAGACCAGAATCTTTTTAAAAATACTTTGCAGCAAAAATTAATTAGGGAGTACTTTGATCCCACAGGTATCAGGAAGCTGAGCGAGGCCTGATACACACGCGCTGAAAGCAATGAGCTGAACTGCTCAGGAAAGGGAATTTCAAGTACTGAGCATCACAGAAACAGCACTGAGATTAAGTAACAGGAACCACATTAAGGCTCAGGGGCCTTTCTCTCTGTACCTCAATTGTCCCATCTGCAAAATGGGGTTACCGTGCGGATGAAAAAGCACAGAAGTCAATCAACTATTTCACAAGGTTTACTCAAAAGCTTATATTACAATTTTGATTCTATAATGTTCTGCCATGAAATTTCCTGAATGAATTGAAGGAGAGAAAGGGGAAAGTATCTGAATCTTGCACGAGGCAGTGGTCCTGTGGGGAATAGCGCTTAGGACGGTGCCTGGGTATGATCTCTGCGCGGCCGCTCTCTGGACACGCAACATGGCCACAGAGATCGTTTACTCTCCTCTGGGTCTCAGCTTTATCGTCTGCAAAGCCTCGTGGGGTTGTTATAAAGACCAAAGGAGTTTGTGCATGCAGGGTTAGAACAGAATGTGGCACAAAGTAAGTCTGTAGCAAGCATTAGCTGTGATCCTTCTTCTTGCTCACTGACACGGGTGTGTATAGTCTTAATCTGAGGGAACATATTCAAGATGGCGGCAAAAGGAAGGCCAGGCAGAAGAGTGGTAGCTGGGCTACAAAAGTGAATTTCAGTGATATCTAAATATTAGATGAGCAATAATCAGTATTTGACGCCCTATAACATTTGGACACTGTGCTCAGTACTTCTGTGCATCATCTTTGGTGTTCTCAGCAACACTGCCAGGTAGATGGTAAGACAACGATTCCTCTGCTCCTTCTGCGGACGAAGAACATGAAGTTAGAATGAGTTGTCCGCATCCATATGGTAGGCAACAAAACCCAGCTTCACACCCAAGTCCATCGAAGCTCCAGAGAGCCGGGGTCAGCGTGCAGATGTGGGGGAGGCACTCCGCCGATGTGTCTCTCTCCTGCACCTCCACCCCTCAGCCCTGCATGGTGGGCATTCCTGTCTCCGCTTGTTTTTTGAGGGCTAAACCAAGCTTTCTCTTTACGCTGCTGAGTGCTCACCGGTGACAGTGAAGTGGGAAGCATCTGACATTTTTCAGAGTAGGAGTGGAGATGACACTGCTGAAACACTCGGATACATTTATTTCCAACCACACCAACTGGCACTCTGGAACCTCCTTTTGAATAATGAGCCTCATTCAAGCCGGAATGACTCATGGCCTGTCAGTGCTAACTAGTGAGGCTTGCTGGCTGCAGCCGAAGGCTCCTGGAGACGGTCCAAGGACCCTCTCTCATCAGTGCCAGGGGGACACCCACCTCCCCTGCCAGCACGACTGTGTCTCAGGGCTTCGATGAGTCCCCCCACCACTTCCAGCCACTGCCCCGCTTTGCCTCGAGAAGGCACTGCAAGAGAGATGCACGCACAGCCTAATTACCCTAGCTAATGGCCTGCCACAGCTCAAGAGACCGTGAAATCTTTACCTAGGGGTGAGTGCCCAAGCCTGCATGTTTATTTTTAATTATAACATCTCATAAAGTTACAAGAAGTTGGAATTTGCCTTGCTGGGACATTTAGGAGTCCCAAACCCCCTTGTCTTTTGTTTATCTTGGGCGAGTCGTCTCCTTAGGCTCGCTTCCCAACGGGGCTGACCGTTTGTGGTCATCACACAGCTCATGCTTGCTGGGCTGCAGCAAGAGGCAGCCGGTGCCATCGCTGGCTGTTTGTATCCATTCGGAAGGTCCGAAGGGAAGGGGCGTCAAGGCAGCAAACAACCTTGTAAGATGCGGGCTTTTAAGTTATGGCTAAAATGGATGATTTCTAAGGATGTTGAGATAATCTAATCTGTCCTCTGGCTCTAGAAATAGCCACACCCGAGACTTCCCAAGGGGAAGCTATTCTGCTTAAAATCCTGCAGAGAGAACTATTTCTCAACCCCTCCCTTCCTGGCCTTCGATGGCAAGACGTTCCTGGAGTTGACAAGCTTTCTCATCATCAAGGTGCTTTCTTAAACATTCTCTTTCTAGCATCATCTGTGGTTTTCATGAAGCCTGAGCCCACAAATTATCATAAACCTGTCCCTCTGGGTACCCCCGTGTTAACCTTCTCCTAGCCTGGAGTCAGCTTCCTCACTTGTTCATAAGTGTTCCCTTTGGTCCACAAGAAACTTAAGCATTATTTCTCTGAAGAGATTGCCATCTTTAGGGTAAAGCAGAACATTTAACGAAGAGCGTTCCCTGGAACACCAGTGACTATGAATACGAAGTAAGGTCTCTGAGAAGGAGCTCCATGGTTTAAAAACAAAAATACATTTTGGAAGAGCTGGGCTGAATGGAAATGAAGAAGCATGTTTGTCATAAGAAGTTGAGCTTCCCCTCCTCTGCCTGTTAGGACCGCAGGGACTGGAATCAGGAAAGCAGGGGCAGGGAATTGCCCGTCTCCGCATACCTACATAGTCTTGAACAGGGATAAGAGAGGAGGGTGAGGAGAGCATTTTCCCCCTTCCCCTCCCAGGTTAAACCCCACCTCGTGCGGGGGATATCATGGAGGAATGAACACGATCAAAGACTTCGGAGGGATGCGCAACACCAAGGTTCAGTTCCCAGCGGTGTGCTCTGTCCTTGTGTGGTATTAAGTGAATTCCCTCTCCAAGTTCTGTGACCTTATCAATGGGATAAAGATAAAATACCTGCCTCTCAGGGTTGTGGTGAAGAATAACTGAGCAAACACACAAAGAACCTACGATCATCCAGACAGCTACCAGTACTATCAGGACTGAAATCCAAGCCCCCAGATGATCAACCAGGTCTCCTTTCCCCATTGGGATGTGATGTTGATGCCACCCTTCCCATCACAGCCCCTCCAGGGCTCACTCTCACTTCCTACATGGAGGTGGTGTCGTCCAGACTCCCAGACAGACGTGCTCATCTGAGGGACGCAAAGCCTGCCCTTGAATGGCATCAACAGCCCGTCCCTAACATAGACAGGAAATTCTGTGGCTGGGAGGCTTGTCAGTAGACTGAAAGCCCACAGAGACTCCGGAAGTGGAAGGCTGTCGTGTGCTCTAGAGAGTGGAAGGGAAGCGCTCCTATTCCTGATGTTGGCAGAAAGACCTCCAGGGGCCATCTTGGCTCTGGGAGAAGTGGGGCGTCGTTTGGAGACCAGTCAACAGTCAGCCGCCCCCCGCTAGTCTCTGAACAAGATGGAAACTGGCAGCTTTCAGGCATGTTTTACTTGGCTTAGTCCGTGGTTTTGAAAATTCGTGTTTGTTGCTAAGATTTTAAAATTTAGAGACTACACAGAAAAATTCAGGTCTGCAGTGGTTTTTGGTTTTGTTTGTTGGTTTTTTAAATTGAAACATTCCTGCATAGCAGTAATGGCTCTGAGTAAAGTAGACGCAGCCAGGAGTTCTGTTCCCCAGGCTCCATCCTCTCCTGTTCTACTTCGTCTTCTGAATGTGTTCCTCAATGGCTCTTCCGGGTATCTGACTTAGAGCCCAATTCATTTAACAAATATGGGACCGGGTACTGGGCTGGATGCTAGAGGTACAAAACAGACGAATGAGGGAGAAAGATCTGCAAACGATGGTAAGAGCAGTGAGGTGCTCTAATGCTGATAGCAAAGGGCTGTGGAAATCCAGAGGGGGGGAGGGCTAGGAGCCCAGCAATAAGAACACCTATAATTTATTGAGTGCTTACCATGTGCCAAGCGGTTGACCTGCCTGAGAAGTCAGGGATGCTTCTCAGAAAGTTTTCCCTTCAAGAATAAAAACACGGTCAGCTAGAGAAAAACATTTCAGACAGAACTGCATTATTCAAAGGCTTGTGAACAAGTCAAGAGGGTTCAGTGAGCAAACGAATATTGTGATGTGACTGGGGTGAGCGAAGGGCCATCAACTTAAACAAATTTTTTTAACATTTATTCATTTTTGAGAGACAGAGAGAGACAGAACATGAGTGGGGGAGGGGCAGAGAGAGACACACACACAGAATCTGAAGCAGGCTCCAGGCTCTGAGCTCTCAAACCCACAGATTTTGAGATCATGATCTAGGCAGAAGTTGGACCAACCAACTGAGCCACCCCGGCGCCCGGGGCTGGGGCTAGAGGGGATGTGCTTCCTATCCTGCAGCCAATGAGAAGCCATCTGAATTTTAACCAGCTCCTCCACAGTCCTTCCTGAGCGCAGGCTTAGAGCGAGGTCAAGGGTCAAGGGTACTGAAAAGGAGGAGGGACAGAGGATGGAGCCACTCACTGCTCTTTCGGGATCTCTCAGCAGGGGGATGCTAGGGTGAATTAGCCTAGGCTGGTCCCCACCGCCCTTCCCCCAACCCGCCTGTAGGGGATGTTCAGGGAATTCAATGTGGCGCATGGACTAGTCCAAGCCCAACAATGATGAGGAAGGTAAACCCGGTGCCAAACATACTAACAGTGCCTCCCACACCCAAGCGCGATTCTGTCTGGAGCGGGTCCTACTCCTCCCCAGTGGAAGGGAAGTTTAAATCTTCGTTAATGTCCGTGAACATACATCTTTCCTCTCAAAGCCACGCACAGATACCTTTCACGAATATGTGCTTGCATTATTGCTCCATCCAGCATCTCTATTTTTTTTGTTAAATCCTTCTTTTTTGTGAATAATCTCTCTCTCTCTCTCTCTCTCTCTCTTTTTTGGCAACACCCATTTGCAGTAATATGCATCTTTGGCTACATATCTTTATGCCCAAACCACTGACCTTTTACATCAAGCACCCGTCTGGCTTCATCTTCCATAGTGGACACAGTGGAGCTCTTCTGTGGACTGTGTCTGACCCATCTCTGTAGGCCCCCACCTAGCACACACCCTGGCACACAAGTACTTAATAAATGCTTATTGAATTGGACAAGTAATCGGATAGGTTGTCATCAAGTAAATTTACATTTTCACAAGCAATGTAAGTGCAGCAAACTCTGAAGTTGTAACAAGAACATGGGTCTTTTCACTGTAAATTACACTGATAAAGTACTTGCCAAACACTTTTACTATTGCCAAATATATATGGTAGGTACCAAAAGTGACCTTAGATCCTGGATTAAGCATCTTCCTTTGTAAAGGAGAAAATTAAGTAAAGAAATGTATCCAAAGTCTCAGAGCCAGTCAGGTGGGAGATGTAGAACTAAAACACGGATAGTTGGACACCTGGCCCAGTGCTCTACCACTTTTCCCGATTCTAGTTCTTGCTTCAGGCTTGCACCACATCCCAGCTCCTTCAAGGAGCATTTCCTGGTTGCTCCACTCCATGCTAATGCTCTCTTCTCTGGAGTTACCATGAGCCAGACCTGTGCTGGCTGTAGATCTAGCTCTGACACGCAGCGTTCCAGAAGCCTCTCTTCAGAACAGGCTGTAAAGTCCAAAAGACTTAGATCAAAACCCCAGGTCTTCATCCTCCATCACACACACACACACACACACACACACACACACACACACACACACACGTGCATATGGACCCAGAATTAACTAGGGGGTGGGCTTCCATGAGAAGAGAGATTTCTGGAATGCTGCCTTCTTCATTCTGTCAAGCTAATCCTGAACTGGTTCTTCCTCCAGATGGGTAAACGCCAGTTTTAATATGCCTCCTTCTGAGGGAGCAGAAGGCCCAAGACTCTCGAAAGTAGAATTCACTGGAAAGAATGCTCAGGTGGCTCTTGGAAACTTGTACTCTCCAGGTCCGTCTCTCCCACTTACAAGCAGAGCATCCAGCCCAGACTTTGTCCTTCATGTTGGCATTTAGGCAGGTGTCTCGTATTGGGAATCAATTCACAGGGACAGTTCACGTGGGGAACCTCTTGTTCTTCCCGCTCCACACACAGACACAAGGACTTTCTGGGTCACTTCATCCTCCAGGAGCACTGAAGAACACTGCCCACGGAGCGAGGTGTCCTTGTCATCTTTGCCCCCCGCTTTCTGAAAGGAGTAAGAATCTACTGATGCCATCTTAGGCAAGATTTCTTTTAAAAATCTATGTTCAGGGAAAGTTTGATTAATCAGTCCCCCATAACATAGCAATAAGAATTTTCCAGGGACAGTTCAGCAATAGATTTATTTGTTTGCCAAGAACCGTATTCAGTACAGCTAGAAATAAATGTGAAAGTAGCTTGAGGTTTACATAGATAAATTGTCATTGATTTTAAATAAACAAATATCAATTCTGTCATTCTCCCCTTAACAATATCTCAGGTGGAGGCCAGGGACGATTACTCATGTCTCCTTCATGCCTCCAGCGTGCATGTACTTCACAGCAGGCACCTGGCCCTTAAACACCATCCGTTGAATGAAAAAAAAAATGAATGAACTGATCAATATGTTTTGCTAGATTGCTCTTGCTTCTATCATCTCTCTTTATCTCATTTCATATTCATTATACAGCAGTTTCTGAAGTTGCTGGATTACCATTCTGAAATGCAACACTCAGCATTTCCCTGGAAGGTACATGAGCAAGACCAGTCTATTCCGTCTGATTTTCCCAGTCTTAAGCTTTGCTTTCGAGTGTGTTTGATGATCAGCCCTCCTGATGTTTTAAGACTGCTGGGTATAACTCCAATGTTGAGAATTACAAGAGTCACTGTTCAATGAATACAGTCTCAGAGACTGTGTGCTAGACACTGTGCTAGCCATCTTACATGCAGTATTTTACTTAATTTTCCATAAACTCTAGGGGTACCTTTGTGGCTCAGTGGGTTAAGTGTCTGACTTCGGCTCAGGTCATGATCTCACAGTTTGTGAGCTCAAGGCCCACACTGGGCTTGCTGCTGTCATGACAGGGCCCGCTTCAGATCCTATGTCCTCCTCTGCCCCTCCTCCACTCTCTCTCTCAAAAAATAAATAGAACATTTAAATTTTTTTTCCATAAGCTCTAGAAAGTAGGTGCTCTTATTTTCTCCTTCTTAATCTTTGGAGACAAAGGTGTTACATTACTGGCCAGCAAGTGAATAAGCCCTCCCTTGAACTCAGAGATCCTGATGTTCTCTCTCCTTCCCTTTCTCTGTCTCGCTTTCTCTTTTTGTTCCTTAAATTTAAGCTCTTGTTCATTGTGCTATCCCCACCTCAGTAATGGGGCAAAATACAAGTTCACAGAACATAATGTCCTTGGCATATGAAGTATATGCTGTGTAGACCCACGTTCAGAAGACCTACAGTATCTGTGTAATTATTTAATAGCACTTATGGCCTTTGGCCAAGCCACTTACACGTCTTTGCCTGAGTGCCATTCTGATACATGGCCCATACTCATTTATTAGGATAAATGTAACTGTGCCCTATAAACCTCAATGATACATTAACTTAAACTCTGAGTTCTTCAGTATGGATCACCAGCGTGTCTAGTCCTAAGAACTATATCTTCTGAAAGAATTGCCAAGCCCCATTACCAAGGATATCTTCTAGTCTAAAGCTATTATTAATTAATTCTGGAAATATTTAAGAAATTTAAACCAAGACTTTGTAGAAGAAAAAATGAATCGATGCCATGTCTCCTAAGGGCATCATAAATTTTAATGTGAGTTTCATTATTCCATTCTTACTTGATCCCATACCAGGTAAGAAGTCCCAGAGGAGTTTCAGGTGTCACCTGCAGAAAACCTTAAGAAACATTTCTGGTGTTTGGTTTTTGTTTTTGTTTTTCAATTTTCCCCTCAGCGTTAAGTGCCTTTCCATAGCAGACAATGTTGCCAAGCTTCATTGGTAGTGTGTAGCATTGTGTCTGTCATTAATTATTATTTCTCTGACAGTGGTAAGCTCTAGAGTTTAGGTAGAGAATTGCTAACTTTGAATGGAGAAGTGACAATCATAAATGACATCAGCTGATTTGTTTTCTCTTGCCAACTTTTCTTCCCTAAGAGATTAACTACTATAACCGATGGGTCAGTCTACAGCTTCATACCCTGTCAGTCTCCCAGATCAAATTCATTCCTGGTCTAGAAGCCAATGGATCTTATGGTTCATGAGTTCAAGCCCCATATCGGACTCTGTGCTCAGAGCCTGGAACCTGTTTCAGATTCTGTGTCTCCCTTTCTCTCTGCTCCTTCCCTGCTTTAGCTGTCTCTCTCTCTCTCTCTCTCTCTCTCTCTCTCTCAAAAATAAACATTAAAAAATTAAAAATAAGTAAAAATAAACTTAAGAATAAAAATAAACAGATTTTTAAAAAGGGAACTGAAATTTCGGCAAAGCATAACAATTTGTTTGTGATCACTAAGGATCACCCACCACAAAACAACAGAAACGAAATACTGGAGGGCGTTATTTCAAAACTGCACAGAGACCCCTGCTTTGCTTGGGCACCCGGATTAAATCTTACAGATCAGATGAATTTTTCTAGAAATCCTTGAGTGTAAGCAAGAATGATGACTAACGTTAACGTAGCATAAAATCAGCACTGTCATTTCTGCCCAGATTAATTCTTTTTTAAACGCATTGTTGTGTAAGATCCGGGAAACTGCCCGCCCAGTGGCCACAAGCAGCTGTGGCCTGAGGCTGGGTTTCGGGGTACAATCGCTTGCCGTCTTTATCAGGGCGGGAGGGAGGCAGGACCTGAACCACCAGCCAGGCAGAGCCCGGGGTGGTGAGTCCATCCAGAAGAGCCTGGAGAGACAGGCAAACGGACGCCCTGACGGAGGACTGCCGACCCCAGCCTGTTTCAGATGGATGCTGGGAGAGACTCAGCCCTCTTTCCATTTTTCTCCCTCCTTGCTGAAAACTTTCTTTAACTGTTACTGCGCACCCCCTAGATCAAAAAGGCAAGATGCACAAAATTAAGGAACGTGGGGAAAATGACACACGTTCTAGAAATTGTAGAAAGCTCCTTATTTTTAGATTCTCAACTTACATTTTCAAAGCATGCTCAGTAACATCGTTTTATATACTAGTCATGAGATATTAAGGTTAAGCACATCGCTGCCGGGAGGCCTTTCTCCAGGGGATTCTTGTAGGTCTACACATCTCACAAGCAGAGGCATTGACCGTCTTTTGCTCTGGGTTACCTTTCAAGGGGCATGTGTGCGGCAGACAGCCTTGGGGAAATGACTCTTCCCGGAGCAAAAGGCAGCCTGCTTACCGCTCACCAAAATAGATGCTGCCTCATGAAGAAGAAACAAATTGTAACCTTCGTGTGGTGACGTTCGTCAACTAGTCGCTGTGGTGATCATTTCCCAATATATACAAATAGCAGATCGTTATGTCGTCCATCTGGAACTAATACCATGTTATATGTCAATTATGCCTCAACGAATAAAACGAAATCATCTGGATTAGTTGAGAAAAACCCTTGAGCAGAACCTCCGTGGTTCCACGCGGCCCCAGGGAGGCCCCGTGTGTGGGAGAGCGGGAACCCGAGGCCAGGGGGCTTTCTGCAGGGCCTGCATTCTGCAGATCTGAGTTATTTACATGTGATCTCTTTAAAAAACCCTTGTATTATTTTTTTTTTGAAAGTTTAAAAATGTTTATTTATTTTTGAGAGAGAACGAGAGAGAGCATGAGCTGGGGAGGCAGAGAGAGGGAGAGAGGATCGGAACCCAGCTGTGAGCTGACAGCACAGAGCCCGACGCAGGTCTCAAACTCTCCAACCGTGAGATCACGACCCAGGCTGAGGTCGGAAGTTTAACCGATCGACCCACCCAGGCGCCCCCCAAAACACGTGTATTACCACCAAACAAACAAAAACCAGGAAGATGTGGGCTCCCTTTGCTCCAGGTCCCTGCTCATGAGGGAGACTGTTCTGTGCACAGGCATCTGTCTGGCCCGTTCGCAGGACTCCCGTGGGGCTGGAGCAAGGGGGACCAATGCATAGATGGAGGTGCTGTGCCTCTTGCGGAGCCATGCCCGGCCCCGCACCCCTCACCTCTCACCCCTTGCTGGGCCTCCCTTCCCACCCTCTACCAGCATCCAGGAAGCTGGCAGTCTGATTCGATAGGGTAAAACCCCGGTTCTGGGCTATAACATGCTGGCCGGTACACAGAAGCTGCTAGAGCAACGGTAGCACCCTCCTGTCAGCTGCCCTCCCTCGAGCCCTGGTGGGGGCTGCTATTTCTGGGGTCCACTTCCTGGTCAGCCTCCCGACGGGGTTCTCTCCTGGCCTCCCTGCTCTGCAGACTGGTCCTCCTGGTCTTTGCGGTCAGGAAAAGGCATCTGCTTCTTTGATTCCCCAGGTTTTGGCCACTTCACAGGCTTTCTTGCCTTCCTGTAGGCTTCTCAGGGTCTGCCTGTTGGATTCCTGTCATTACGTTTAGCACCATCCCTGTCTGGCCCCTGAAGAGTCTTTCCTCTGGTTTTCAGCTTCTCTGCCCGCCCCTCCTCCCCCATGTGGCCGGTTCTTCTGCCCCAGATCCAGGAGGAGCATTTCATTCAGTCACGCCTCCAGAGCCCCTCGGTGCCATGATATGAGCTTTCCTGCCCGAGACCCAGAGGCCGTTCTCTCCTCTACAGATTTCATTAAACCCTGTCCCTTACCTTCTTTGTCCTTTAGAGTATTTGCTTACGAGGATGTCTTTCCCGTTAGCCTCTCAGCCACTTGGAGAGCAGGATGTCACGGTCCTGTTTTATATATCCCTATACACTGGCGCTTTTACAAGTAATAGTCACTAATAGGTATAGGTGGTTTCAATGCTACCTATAAAATTAGTGCAGGCATATAAAATCATTAGTATCTTTTACCTTCCCAAGGGAAAGACGAGCGCCATTTTGCCACATAGGCCATTTTCTCTCCCTCGCCCTTCCTTGCACTGCTATTGCGATGTTGAAATCCCTATTGCATATGCTACTTGGGTAAGAGCTAGAGAAGACGGCTTCGTGACCTAGGCGCAGTTATGAAGATGCAGGCAGAAACGGAGTCACTCGATGAGTGGGATTGGGGATCTGAGCGGCCCTGGCGGAAGGGCAATTGGAGGAAAGGAGTGAATCAAGTGAAGAGCTGTCTGATACAGCACGCTTGGGTACCTGGACAGCATAGACGAGGAAGGCTCCAGGGTCACGTTAAGTCTCTATGGGACGAGGGCAATGGGGACGGAGCGACTGCAGAAAAAGGAAGGCCTTATTTCATCTAGAGTTTAGGAAGTTTCTCTGGGGCTTCTCAGGGCAGAAGAGTGACCCTGGGGGCACCTGGGTGGCTCAGTTGATTAAGTGTCCAACTTCAGCTCAGGTCATGATGTCACAGTCCATGAGTTCGAGCCCCGCGTCAGGCTCTCTGCTGATAGTCAGAGCCTGGAGTCTGCTGCACATTCTGTGTGTGTGTCTCTCACTCTGCCCCTCCCCCCACTCATGCTCTGTCTCTCAAAAATAAATAAATGTTGAAAAAAAAAAAAAGAGTGACCCTGGAGGGAAAGAGTCTCAGGAAACCTGAGTGTCCTGTGCTCCGCCCCCACCCATCCCCCACTTGTGGCAGTCACTGAAGGCTCACCAGGCAGCCAAGTTCAAACCCTGCTGTTCCCCACTTTGTCTCTAGGAGAGCTGTGAGGTCCCGGGAGACGGCTGTTCCGTCCCTGGCCCTGATTCCAGCATGTTGGAGATGAAGACACAGGCCGTGCACAGACTCCTCGTTTTATTTCCTGATGTGCCCGGCACAAATGCCAAAGACAGCTACAAGTAATTGCTCTCCGAGCTCCAGTGAACTAGAACATCTTCATTTAAATCATGCATCGCCTAGAATTTTTTTTTAAAGGAGAGAAAGATGACTTTATGTGGTAGTTGCTAGGCAGCCAGGAGCTCCGGGAGCTCAGACCCACGTGGCGCTTTGCTGAATCTCAGGACGCCACACTGTCCTCTTCCAAAAGCTCTCCTTATGCAACACTGGCGAGCTTCCACTCTTTCCAAAAATGTAAGCTTCTCTTGTTTTTAACCACCCACCATTCCCACACCCCATTAACCAGCGCGAAACCAGAGGATGAATTGTGTGACCAACTCTCCTGCGTCACTGAGGGCCTTGATGCAGGCTAGTGTTTGGGCAGGACTCTGGTGAAGGTACTGGGAAAGATGAAATTTTAAAGATTTCATTTATTGCCTCACATGTACATGGAGAAATTTTGAAAAAGGCAGAGAACCTTAAGACAATTAATATAAATATAATAAATATAATAATCCCACTACTCAGAAAAAACAATGCTAAATATGATGGTGTTTCCTTCTACAGATATATAACAAAATTGACATCACCAATCACTCAGGACTTAACGCAATGTCTACAAACATTGTTGGCATTTTCACTCAAAGAATTTTAAAAAATATTTTTTAATATTTCTTTATTTTTGAGGGAGAGAGACAAGAGACAGAATGTAAGCAAGGGAGAGGCAGAGAGGGAAGGAGACACAGAATCTGAAGCAGGCTTCAGGCTCTGAGCTAGCTGTCAGCACAGAGCCCGACATGGGGCTCGAACGCTCGAACTGTGAGATCATGACCTGAGCCGGTGTCAGATGCTCAACTGACTGAGCCACTCAGGAGCCCCCAACAAATAATTTTAATGAGTGATTTTACGCCTATTTTTCCAATGAATATTACATATGGAAATCTTTTTGCATTATTAAAGATTTTTAATATTTGATTCATATTTTGTCACATATATGCATTATGAATCATCTATTTTCATCTCGTCAAATATCATTAGGTATTTAATTTTTTCCTAAATTTTAGCTAGCTTAAACAATGCTATTATAAAGAGCCTTTACTTAATTCTTTGCCCATTTTTTAGATTTCTTTATACTGGATTTCTATAAGTAGAGTTGTTTGGCCAAAAGGCCTGGATTCTACTAAATTTCTTAATAGTTATCATTGTGCTCTCCTAAACATTGGTAATAATTTACATTCCACCACAGGTTCTGATCATTCCTGTCTCACTGCACTTTGATGAAGATACTAATTAGTTTATTGTCATTTTTTTAAATCTGTAAATTCTGTTGACATTGTATTTGATAAAGCTATCACTTGTCGGAAATTGATATCTTATTTTGACTTGATATGAAATATGTTTTTACAGTTTGTGGCCATTTGCATTGATTTCTTTGTGAATTGTGAGTTAACAGCCTTTCTGGACTGTTTTTCTCCTAGGGAGGGGACACGCAAAGGCACGAACGCCACCAGACGGGGTTTCAGGGCCACCTTCGAGTCTGTCACAATTGGCTCAAGGTCAGTTTGGGATTTACTGAGACTTTAGTCTCACCCACCTCAAGGGATAAAGGGACTGACATTTTTTTCCCCATAATATTTTATTGTCAAATTTGTTTCCATACAACACCCAATGCTCTTCCCCTTAAGTGCCCTCCACCATCACCACCACCTCTTTTCCCCCCTCCCCCTTCCCCTTCAACTCTCAGTTCATTTTCAGCATTCAATAGTCTCTCAAGTTTTGTATCCCTCTCTCTCCCCAACTCTCTCTCCCTTCTCCGCTCCCCCTGGTTCTCCATTAGGCTTCTCCTGTTTTCCTGCTAGACCTATGAGTGCAAACATATGGTTTCTGTCCTTCTCTGCCTGGCTTACTTCACTCAGCATGACACCCTCAAGGTCCATCCACTTTCCTACAAAAGGCCATATGCCATTCCCTCTCATTGCCATGTAGTACTCCATCGTGAAAATATACCACATCTTCTTGATCCATTCGTCAGGTGATGGACATTTGGGCTCCTTCCATGTTTTGGCTATTGTTGATATTGCTGCTATGAACATTGGGGTACATGTGCTCCTATGCATCAGCATTTCTGTCTCTCTTGGGTAAATCCC